>VZRX01003500.1:289267-303064 GCA_013398075.1 Notiomystis cincta
CCTAAAAAAAAACAGTGCTGGAGGAAAATAATTAATATTTGTCTGCTGCCATAAGTCAGCTTTTACTGATGTTTCAGAGCAGGCTGAGAGCAGCAGAGGCAGAGAGAGATTACTCCACACCTGCCTTCTCTAAGGAGTTCAGGGAACATCTGCCACTGCACAAGAGCTGTAGCTCATGGGCTCTGTGCTAATAGGTTCAGATCCAGTTAGATGGTGCAGAGGCTACAAAACAGATGAAATAATTATGAGATCCTGAAGCCAAATGCTTCAGAGTGCTCTAATAAAAACTGATTTAAGGCCATGGGGCCTTTTTATTTATTGCCTCATCAGCCCAGTGGTAAGGGTTTGAATTATGTCAATGACAGTAGCTTGTCACTGGATCTGACCCTTTGCTGTCCAGGTGCCAGAAAGTTCCTTCCCCTGGATCCATTCCACCTGCACTCTTCTTGTGAAACACCCACTGGTTTCATTGTCACAACCACCTGCAAATCAAGCACTGCTGGAGAATGTCTTCATTTTGAGAACATTACCACAAATATTTCAAATTAACAAAGGGTAAGCAAAATAAACACTTTTTGGAGAGTATTTCAAAAGAGTACAAAGGAATTAATTGTATTAATAGAATCATTCCAAGGCTGGAAAAGACCTCTCAGAGTGTCAGCCCAACCATTAACATAACATTGCCTGCTCCACCACTAAACCACATCCCCAAGTGCCACATCCACACTTGTTTTTGAACACTCCCAGGGACAATAACTCCAACACTGGCCTGGGCAGTGCTTGAGCACCCTTTCAGGGAAGAAATTTTCCCTAATATCAAATCCAAACCTCCCCTGGCACAAATGGACACTCATTCCTACTGCCCTGTCACTGTTCCCTGGGAGAGGGGCCTGGGCCCCACCTGGCTACAACCTCTGCTCAGGTGTTTGTAGAGAGAAAAGTGTCCCCCCAAGCCTCCCCTTCTCCAGGGTAACAACTCTGTTGCTTTTTCCCTTCCTGTTAGCAGCATTACTGATGGGATATTTGTGCACTTGATGAATTTTGCTGTTTAAAAACCTGACCAATAAAATGTGAGAGCCCTGTGATGCTTCGTTCTATACTTCCATCCTCCAAAATTTTCACTCAGGCTCTCAGATCCTGTTTTATTCACTTTTTCTGGCAAGCTTGGTCTCCTGCTACTTACTGCTAAGGTATTTTAATGACCTCCTGGGAATAGCAGAGGTATTATATTTAAAAAAAAGAGAAAAACAAGCAGCAAAATAAATGACATTGTGAACTCTTGTCTTACCCCCAAAATTATTAAACTGTGTCATTGCATAAACTCCTAGTTGTTCAATATTTGGAGAATCTTCTGGATAATTTTTTTTTTTCATATTGGATTTTTATTCACTTTACTATCCATGTACTCATATTTTGCCAGATTTATATGGCTATGTGCTGTATACTGTGAAGATTTCCTCTCAGGAGGAATCTACCAACACTATATTATTTCCTAGTGACACTGTTTTTTCTTGTTGTGATGAACTACTGCCTTCTGAGAGAACAGAGGAAAAACTAGGAACAAAGTGTTTTGTTTTTCAAAACTCACTTTTGCTCTTTGCAGGTAGTCAATATTTTTATTAAATCATTATTGAAATAATATTATTTATTAAAATTTCAGGTGGAGCAAATAATGTCTTTTTGATAAAAACAGAAAAGTCTTAATCATGATAGCTAACATTCAATAAAAATAATACTGTAATCTTTAAAAATTGTGAATATTTTCCAGATAAATATATGAAACACCTGTAATATTGAATACTTCAGCAGAAACTGTACATCTGTAGAAAAAATATTGTTTTAAAAGGAAATCATTTTTCCCAGGAAGCACTGGGAAAATACTTTTAAATTCAGCAGAAAACAGCTTGGTTTTTTCATGTGGTATTTTACAATACATATCTGACAGAGAGAAGAGGTTCAGCTCATGGAAACTTGATCAAATGGGGATCTATAAACTACCTGTTTATATTTGAGAAGGAATTAATGTTCTTAATACAGCCAATAAATATACTTACATTTAGAGGTGCTCAGGTTTTTGTGTTGCTCTGCTCCTTCTCTTTACAGCTGGGGAGAAGTTCAGCCTGTGTGGAAGTTCTCCAGTTCTCCAGTTCTATTACAACTCCCCACTAACAAAAATACCCTGCAGGAAATAACTTGATCCCAGCTGACACGTGGCACTGCAACAGCAATTTAACACAAATCTGTACCTGTTTGAGAGAGGGGGATTGTAAACCTTCACAACCAGCCATCTAAACTTACTTGGTAGAACAAACAAAGCTAAGAATCATTAGGAAAATCCAGTTTATAATAACCTAGTGAGGGCTTGAATCCACTGTTAAAGTGCTGCACATGGCTGGAGGCACCTGAACTGTCTGTGCCTGTTTTTAGGTCACAGCTAATCTGAGATAATTGGGGTAAAACTAAATTGAATTAGCCCAGGATGGTCTGACTAGTAGGACACACATGGACTGTGGCTCACCTAGCCCAGGAATGGCTAAACTGAGGGAATTTGCTCATCTCTGTGAGCTCTGGGAAGAAAAGTGTCAGCCTTGGTGATCCTCCAAACTCAAGGGGGCTTAAATGTACTCTAGGAGCAATCCTGTGCTTTCAGAGTGATGGGCTGGATGATTCAATTTGGCTTTTTCATTCCTTGACTCTCAGGACTTTCTGAGAATGGCTTCCCTCTGGCCACCTTCCTAAATCTTGTGCCCAAGACACATCTCAGAAGGGCTCTACAGCTTCCCTTGACCACGTTGCTTTTGTCAAAGCAACCAAAATTGTGCATCCAGTGCCTTCTTTCTGCCTGGCAGAGCTGATAAACAGGCAGAGGGTACTCAGAAGAAAAGGAACAGATTGGAAGCCGGAGGCTTTTTTGTGTTACTGAGCAAAACAACTTACATCTGTGAGGGGCCTGGGTTGAGCAACTCATTGTGAGCAGAAATGCTGAAATCCATACTTTTTAGGATAAGTATCCCTTTTTAAGAATATGAAACGCTTATTTGAGGGAAAAAAAACCCAATCTCAGAAACCTGCCAGCAATCCTATGGCTCTTGGATTTGTTCAGTGAGCAGCACACTGGAAATCTTTTGATAGGAAGTTTTCCAAATAGTTTCTCAGAGGCTGTCAGAGTGCATCCAAGTGTTACTGTCACCTGCTGGAATGCCAGAGCAGAGATTTCCTGACTCCAAAAGGTAAAAATCACTTGTTATTGCAGGAAATCCTGCTGTCCAGACATGGCTTTTCCAAAAATCAGTTTAAACCAGGCTGAATTCTTCTCACTGGGTTCTTCTCACTCTTCTTATTCTGACTCAATGTCTCTAGAAAGTCTTCCTTCCAAAAGTTGGATATCATCATTTTGTTTTATCTTCCACGTTATCCCTGAATAACTCTTCTTCCTTTTCTGGTACTGTTAATTTGTATTCCAAAAGATAACTTTGTAGGGTGCACCTGAGCATATGTGTGCTTCTAAACATCCTGCTTAATTGGGTATTTAACTAATTATGGGGCAAGAAGACTGGAGGTTTGTTTTACTGGTGAGGAGACAATGCAAAGTTTAAGTACCATGTACCAAAGTATTTTCTGTCATCTTTTTTTTTCTTGTTATGGCCAGTAATCTCTTTACATGCACATAGTGAAATTTATTCTACCCCTAAAGCAGTCATGAAAAGGGAGGGAGGAGCAACACAGGTTGCTATGGAGGAAAAATGAGAAAAATAAAAGCCAATCACTCTTTTGATTAATCACTGCCAGCTGATACAGCAAAACTGTGGAGTATGAATTAATTCTGATTTATGGGGTAGAAACTCTTTTGCACAAAGTTATCAGACTAACAGGCTGCTATCCATTCCTCCTTGGAATGGTAGAGAAGGCATCTCCAAAAGAGGTCTCAGCTGTCTCTGCACTGCACACATCACCCTCTGGAGGTGATTTCCTCTCTCAAATGAGGAGCAGGGAGCCTATGTCTACTTTTGAGTAGACACCTAATATTTGGAAAGCTGAAATTGCAGCAAAGCTCAACAGAAAGAGTTAATATTTGCCTATACCAGCCTTTCCAGCTGTCAGTTTTTGGATTTTAAATGGTCTAAATTAATGTCACCAGCTCTCAGTTTCCCTGGGAATGTTCATGTATAGAAAGGCAAGCTTAGATCCTACAAGATTATTTCTATTTTCCACAAAGTGCCTTCTTACATAATATAGTATCACACTGGGAGCATGTGTGGAAGTGATCATCCTGTGCTTTTTTGCCTGAGAGCACTGAAAGGGAATTTATGCCTCTGCTCAATGTTCTACTGTAAAAAACTTCATATTGCAGACAACTTATCAAGAGGAAACCCCTGAGTAAGACTTTTATAGCACTCTGCTGGAGATTTGCCACCAATCTGCTCTAGCAATATGATCCCACACCACAAGTATCCCCCATCCTGATTCTTTTTTCTTTTCTAATTTTATCTATGTCAAAGAAAAGGAAAAACCCTGTAATGGGCCACAGTAGGGAAAAAAAGGTTTCACTTTAATTATTCATAATGCAATTTTGCAGCAATTATATCATGTGTTTGCTCAATTTTTAACTACTTTTCAAATGGAGACACGGATACTGTAAGTGCTTCTGCTGGTGGTGTCTCTGCAGCTGGGAGAAGACTGAGAGGTCTGAGCTGAATCTGTATTCCTAGAAATAATTGCTTCATTACTTGAATGAGTTACCTTGAGCTGAGCTGATGAGATTCTCCATCTGTTTCTGTGCATTTACTGAACTAGTGCCACTGGACAGTTAATTGCGTAAGGAAGAGCTCCGTGCAGGCTGTGAAAATCTCAAGGAAGTCAGAGCCTGAAATGCTGAGGAGGCTGCAGCTTCTCCTGCCTCAGTCAGACAAAGGCAGATTTGATGAAGTACAAGGTTTATATCCTCAGTTTGTGAGCTCAGTTTTCAGCACCACCTCAAACTGGCCAGTCAGCTTCAGACACCTTGTAACTGTTCCTGGCCTTCAGGCTCCAGGTGTAAAATGGGAATTGTAGAGTTGATGATTGGCTTCCATCTCACTATTTTTATCTGATTTCCTTTTGGATTAAGAGTTTCCTCTTTAATGATATATGTAGCCTTGCATAGGCAGTATTTGCAGATTAATTTAATAAAGTAAGATCATTATTAAACATTTAATATCCAATCCTATGGGTTTTAATAAGATCAATATTTCAGGGTCTCAAATATATATCTGGATGGAACTCTTTTATTTAAAGCTTTTCCTCAACTCTGCTCAGCCTATCTGTGTATGGTAATGTATACTTAATATTATGCATTTCTTGGAATAGTGGCAGTAGCATTGCAAAATGTTCTTGGATCTGTGGAATATGGGTGCAAATGCTGTGCCTCTTTAAATTGTCCTTTCAACAAATTTAATTTTGCAATTGCAATTATTGTGTACACCTTGGACTTTATTTGGTGCTTTCAGAAATCTTTATATCAAGATCCTTCTCATCTTTCCAAAATTTGTGTTTGTAACTTTGTCTCAGGGATATAAAACAGAAATTTCCCCATCAACAGTGTCCAAACAAATATGTGAGCAGGTTGCTAAGCTGCAGCTCTCAGCAAGGATGGCAAAGCTGTGTTCCAGAGCTGCTGTGATTGCCAGAGGATCAAAACAGTCAAGTAGAGAACAGAAGGTGTGCAACCAACCCAGGACACTTCAGATGATGAAATAAACTGTGTGGTCAGCATCTGTAATTTTTTATACTGGCTTCTCTTTATTGATAAGCACAGGGAAGGCTTCAGCACTCTGTCTGGACCAACATGAGCTGCAGATTTTTGCTGCCTTAATATTTGTGTTCTGGAAGTGGTTTGTAGCAGAAATGCTCCTGTCATGGTCCTGTCTGATCACATCTTTAGAGGATAAGACCTTACTCAGCTGAGTGCTTCTCTAGAAATACTGAAGATCACACCTTATTGATTTTCCAGGGACAATTCCTTCCTTTAAGGTCCCAGTCCCCATCCTTAGAAGTGTGTTAATTCAGGTCTCAATGTGGAGAAACTTAGATATTAAAAATATTGTGCCTTTTCCAAAGGATTCACTGCACAGAAGAAGACAAACAGTGAATATACAGAACTAAAAAGCACGAGTCTAATGGGGAATTCTCATCTGGATCAAATATTGGAAGAGTTGAGATGCCAAAAATTGGGTTGGATAGATTGAGGCAGTGCAAAAGCAGGACAACAAATGGAGTGCCACTGCAGTGCCAAGCCTAATCTTGTCCACATTTTGACATGATGACCAAGAGGTGGGAGTGCTAAAAAATTGTACAAATAAAAAAGTGACACTAGACTGGGAGCACTGATCAATACTAACAAGGAGAGAAACTGAATCAAAGCTGACCTTGAAAAATTGCACCAGGTTTTTCTTCCAAATTGCTTCTGAAGTCTTTTGTGGGAATGGACAAGGATGTGTAAACCCTGGAGAGGCAGGGAGCCTAATTAACACTGGGACTTTTAAAGTGCAGACTGAAAGCTTCCAGATAGCAGCCAGAGAGGTAATACCAATGAAACATTATCTGTGTGATGATCCATCACAGCTCAGAAAGAATTGTGCTGAATGGATGACAGCAAAGAGGGGGAAAAGTGAGAGAATTAGATATATAGATAAACAGCACAAACTGAGGATGTCAGAGAGAGAAATGCTGAATGGGGACACAGAATCTGAGCTTTGGTGGTGATTCCCTGGTAGTTTTGTAGAGAGGGACACCCCCCCACCCCCCCAAATAACAAATCTCTCAATATATCTGGTAACAGAAACTAAAATTGTCTGAGTGATATAAAATTAAATGAAAGAAACACAAAATGAAGCTGAGACCACCAACTGGCATGGAAATTCTCAGTGCAAATGGCTCCAGGTTGTGCCTGTAATTGCAATCAGTGTTAGTTTTGGTAATTTTTCTGTCATTTGTTCCTGCTTTCAAAAAAGCAGGTAAGAACCACCTGTGTATATTATGTTCAGCTAAAGCTGGCCAGAGGATAATTTGATTTTGCAACAGCTTTTCAGTCATAAATGTTTATATTCAATCTGCACTGGAATAAAACCTAATGCCCTGGTACATTTTTGCAAAATGAATTTGGTCCAGAACATTGCATTTTTAAATCAGAACAGTTCAGTTAAAATCCCTGAGTTAAGTGAAAAGTATAGGTCATATCAGAAATGTTATTGTGGGACAATGTTAAAACAGCAGTCTTGAGAGAGACTTTTTGGGTTATCCAACTTTTGTGCTGTCACAGTCAATGAGTTGTATAGCATTATTCAAAACCAAAATAGTGCTCTCTTTTCAAAGCAAGCCATTCCAGAGTGAGGATTTTATAATCATTGTTCTAATATTTTGAAAGAGTCTTCAGATCTCCAACCTGCCTTATTTACCAGCCAATTCATCCTATTTATTCTTTTATCTGTACTCACCCTTAGATTTCCTGCCTCTGTGCTTTCTCATCAAGGGTAGCACCTCTTTGCTCTGTCAACCTGCACGAGCCAGGAACTATTTATATCTTGTTAAACAGGCTAGATGAATTTATATCAGGTCACAAAAATTAGTTAGAAATGGAAGATTTGGATCCAGTGAGTGAATTTGGAGCTCCCAGAGCTCAAGGTGTTGAAGGTTTAGCCTTTTTTTGTCTTTGTCCATAACCAAGACACTTCTTTTCCCCTTGCCCCAGGAAATCAGAACTATTAATGTGATTTTGGGACTGTAGGACCTGTGCCACTCCTACAAAGGACAAATACCAGAATTGTCACCCCACTGACAGCCTGACTAAAGACAGGTGCAGCCAGTGAAAACCCCCTTGGTCTGCACAGGCTCAACACATGTCCTTGTGTTTAAAGGTAATAATCAGGCACTTCTGCACTTCCTTGGACACCTGGCTGTGCAAAGGCAGAGCAGAGCAATTCAATATGTCTTGAATTCCTATGGCTGGATCAAAAATGCCATGTCCTGTGACCCAAAACAGGGATCCAACAGGAACATGAGCTCCCAGAGCTGCTCAGAACACCAGGTGTGATATATTAACAGGCTTCAATAATGTGTTTCTGCACTGCCCTCTACCCTCTAGTTTTATGTCCCATATCTTGTAGATATTCCCCTTTTTAAACATCACTTCTTATCTCATTCTCTAAGCACTTTGCTGCTGCATCTGGGGAGTTTATATGCAAGTGTCTGCACTTCTCCAATGTTTGGCAAACTCCAATTTTGCCTTGGGATGGAGACAAAATGCTGTATTTCTTTGCCACAGGTAACAAGTAAATGTCTGCCTGAAAATCTTGTGACACCTTTACATCTTTGCAGAGATATTTATTTGGAGAAACAGTAGGTTGCTTTCCCACCCAAAGAAGCTGTGCTTATCTTGAAATATCCATAATGATCCTCCTCCTCCTCCTCCTCATCATCATCATCATCATCACTCTCATCATTCTCATCATCATCACATGAAACCAATGTTCCATCCACTTTACAGACCCCAAGTAAAACTGTTCAGTTTTTAATCTGATATCTGATTATTCAGTGGTCCTGAACACAGGAGTGATCTCCCAGTGGCTTTATCTCTGTATTTCCTCTGCTAGGGAGTTTTTCTTAGATCAGTTGTTGCAACTGTATTTCCTGTTTTTCTGTGGTCAGTTCCTTGCCATTACTACATTTTTTGTTCACAAGAAAATATTTGAAATTTCATCTTAATTTGTGCTTTACATACTGCCTCAATCTAGCTACTTGGGTAAAATTTGTTTCAAAAGCCATAGAAAAAAACCAACAATTCCAGTCTCTTTCAAGGAATATTTACAGTGAGAGATAATATATTTTGTTAAACCACCTGATATAACTTGAAGAAAAAGATGAGATCTGAGACATACAGGTCCTTCCTCAGTTCTGCTGTATCTTTTCATTGCACTGCTGAAAAATTCTCAGAAAATTTCAAAGCATGGTATAACAATTAATGAATAAGTCATAAGTTAGTCTACAAATCATTGCTGGGTAGTATTGTAGGCTCATATTATTATATTAAACTTTGGTCTGAATTTTAAAAAGCATCTGTTGTACAATGAATGTGTTTGAGGGTCAAAAGGGAAGATAATTGTGTTATTGTTAATAGGAAGTGGAAAGGGAACTGAAAACTATAATTTAATGTAACCTAAAATGAAAATAACATGATATCAGCAGGATCAGAAAACAACTCCATGGCAAATAACTGTAAAGAAATGAGAACTTTACTGAGTAGAGAGAGTCCTATTATGGAGGCAGATTGACCTGTGCTATGTTGTTGAGACATATTTTACCAAACATACATATTATATACTTTTAATTTTTTTTCTAGTACCTGGTATAATGTTTATTGATAGTAGTAACTTTTTAAGAATAAATGAAGCTGAAATACTGATCACTTAAAAAAGAACTAATATGACAAAACTTTCAGAAATATAATGCAGATTATATTGATAGGATGCTGTGAAAAGGGTAAAGTAAGAGCTGGAGCTGCTTCATTTCTGTGTTAACTAAAATAGTGATGAAATCTAAGGATTATTGCTTCCAAAGCACTGGGCAGTACCCTGCCTAAGGGACCCTCTCTTCCCTAAACCAGCACACTGTGTTATAGAGATCTGTAAATTTTCCTAGCTCATTAACCAGATCTAAATTAAAGGTGAGGTGAACACTGTACAGCATTTCTTCCCAGCTGCTGATTTAATGCCCTTTCACCCCAAAATCTCCTTGTGGGGGCCAGGGCAGAGAGAAATCTGTCACTGAAGAATGCATGGGGAACATCCTGACTCTGAAACCTGTGGGGCTCTTCCATGTGATCCACCTCGTGGACTCAGCATCCTTTCCCTCTCCTCTTTGCTGACTTATTAAAAATAAAGAAGAGCAGCTGCTGCTGTAGATGTAAAAGTTGACAAATTTACAATAGGTGATGCCACCTGTGCCTGCCTAATTTAATCCCAGCCCAAACAATCTGCCACTCAATTATGGCAGGGATAATGTTGAAGAGCATCTCAAAGTGACCCAGGAGCAGGAGGGTGAGGGAGCAGTTTGCTCAAACACCCTCTTGGCTACAAAGGAACTTTACAGAACATGGCTGGGGGACATGAAAAACCCTTTCCCTGCTTTTATATGGAGTGGGAAGAAAATGTGGTAAAGAGCTAACAAACACCATACCCAAGGCTTGGCTGCCAGATGGATTCATCTGCAGGCTGCTCTGTGAGCTCCTGCTGGTCCATCTGCACTGGATGCTCCTTGCCAGTTGCTTGGCTCCCACATTTGGGAGGCCACACCAGGGGAGGAAGAAGCTCCTTTGTTGTCCAGGTAGAAGTGTATTTTCTGCTGGTTCCTCATGCACTCACCTACAACAGCCTCCTCTCCACTTCTTCTAGAGAATTGTGTCAGTGTAATTACATTTGTTCATCACTCTGATTCAATGACAGCTGTGCTTCCAAATTTCAGACTCTTAGGTTTATGGGTGTGCAAGATTTCTCGTAAAATATTCCATTCAGCTTTAATATAAAAGCTTCACAGACCAGAAAAAAACAATAAATACACCTGAGTCTCTTACAGCACTTATGGTAGAAAGGCAGCAGGGCTGTGACTGTGACCTGTTACTAAAAATATTTGTGGAAAAGCACCTCAGTCAAATCTAGGTATAATTTAACTTCTTTTATAAAGCATCTTCATATTTAGGGAAGCATCAAAAAATTTTATTGGGCTTGGGGGATTTTTCTGCTTGTTTTGCTTTCTTTTCTTTTTTTCCCAGTGAACAATATCTCACCACACAGAAAAACAAAGGGAAGTTGTTTTTTTCCCCCAGTAAGCATGGTTACTCCACATTTACAGCTGGAATTTTTCTCTTTTTTTGCATAATGGTCAAAAACCTAGCTATCCTACTCTTATTTGTGGTGAACTTCTCTAAAATTGTTTCCACAGAATTATTTGGAATTTTCTAATTTCTTCATTGTAAAAAGGATTAAGCAACTTTAACTAAACATAAAATAAGCTGATTAATAACTAATAAATACTTTTAAGAGACAGAGTTTAGAAAGCTTTGATTTAAATAGATAAGGAATATCCTTATTTTCTCAAATAGGTTTTTGGAAATGTTTGATGCTTGGGTTTCTCTTTATATTTTATGTGCTATTTTTTTAAAGGGTTGCTTATTCTTATAATTTAAACTTACAGTGCTTCATTGGATCAAGTCTTAAATCAGACTTTTCGCTTTTAGCTGTATTTTATCTATCACTTATGGGGTTATGGAGAGGTAAATATATTTTTTTTAATACTGTAATACTCCATCTGATCCAGCCAGGAAAATTTATCAGTGTGGTTTTGACTGATATTTCAAAACTACTCACATGTAAAGGCTCAAACTCATAAAGATTATTCTCAGTAAGCTAAGAAGGTAATTAAAATGTTTGTATATAACTTTAATTAATCTATAAATAATAATATATTTTTCTGCACTATTTCAATATTGCCTTTTTATAGTCTGTCATGAAGCATCATATACTGAGTAAAATTATTCCAACATATGGGTTATGCTACAAAAGCATCTTCCCTCTTTGAAACCCCTCTCTTCATAGTCCTGCTGGCCCAGAAGTGTATTCCTAATGAATGAATAAACTAATTGAAGCAACTTCTTAATTCATTTCAGACCAGCTTTCTTCAGGGGAAATGATTGTAAAGGAATAGATCTAAGACTAAGAAAAATAAAGAATCACTAAAGTTACTCTTCAAAGGCCATTTACATACCATTGTGTATTTTTATGCTAATGTCTCTCTTGTTTCCCTCTTTCTGTTTCCACTGGAAGCTAAAACCCATAAACTAAATATTTGAAAAATCTTAACAGGGAAATGTGTCAAAACATCAAAAACCTTTGAAAAGGTTTTTGAAATCTGAAAGAACCTGAAACAGAAATTAAACTTTAAAATGGCACAGTATCATTCAGTGATAGTGGGAGATGTATGTTTGGAAATGCTGAATCATGCATGCTCTTTATATAAATATATATATATGTATATATATCTGTGTGTGTGTTATATATTCTATATTAAGAATATTGAACTGGACAGATTCAATGAAAACAAAATAGGAAAATTCAGACAACCAAATGAGGAGAAAGGCAGGAGTTTTATTTAAGGTCAGATATTAAAGGTGCTGTCTCACAGATTTTAATTTGCACACGATGGTGATAACCTGGAGCTTAGCAAAGCTTTTTGTACACTTTATTCTGTAAATATGCATTTGAGAGGAAGGTAAATCCCAAAAAATCTAACAGAGAATATCTGATTAATTAATTTTTTTGAACATTTTAAGAAATGGGGAGAGGAAAAGTAAAGGGAGAATATTTTATTCCAACTTTTTGAAATTAAAATATTTGCCTTTTTCCCATGTGACTATTTTGCAGCCTACATTTGTTTAAATCTATTGTATCTCAAGAAATGTAAAAGCAGATGAAAATAAAACATAAATATACCCCCTTTGAAATGCAAATTTTTAGACTTTTCCAGTGTTCTTTTGTCAATTACAATTAAAAATCACTCTCTGTAATCCTATTTTGGTTTAAGGTGAAATATGTTTTTCATTTTCACTATCAAATTAAATTAAAATACCAGATCAGCACAATACTTTGCTTCTTTTTTCTCTTTGATCAGGGTCTTGAATGTCAGGCCATTAACTTCATGAAGTGAACTTTTGCCAAGCAATGGTATTTTCTGAATTGCCATGGAGGAAAAGATGGCAAACAGGCTTTGGGTTTTAATCCCTGATAAACAATTTTTTTTAACCTCCACCTCCTTTTCTTAACCTGCTCAACTCAGAGCAGTTGTCTCCATGAAAAGTTTTTCATGTTGTGGGTCAATTTTGTGGGTCAAACAGGTCCTCCTTCTTTAAGTGAACATCAAATTAAAATGCTTCTGTAATGTATCTGGAATTCAGGTATGTGACAGAAATAAGAGAAGGATCTGTGTGGTCCAGGTTGCTGCAACCTCAGACCCTCAGTCTTTATTGAGAGTGTGATAGTTCTGTCTGAGTCAGTCACAGAGGAATTACAGAGTAGGAGCAAAGGAAAATCCCCAGTTCCTTCTGAGAATATTTATCATTAATATGTCTTGGAAGGGATTGGTGCATATGATGGCACATGCTACAAGGAGATAGATTAGTTTTTCTTTCATAACCAGTTGAAGATGCTCTGAAATTTGGATTATTTTTATTTTAAACCTTTAAGCAACATACAAGCTGTGCAGTTATCCTGATTAAGTGTAGCAGCAAACTGGGGCTGCAAACTCTTCTTTGCACAGTCCAGCTCTTGGCATGCTGCACAGGCTAATGAGAAAAATAACAGAAGCTGCACAATTATTTTCTTCCTCTCTGGCACTGGCTGGAAGCAGAGTTAATTTTTATTCTTTCTGTAGGGTAACTGTTAGCCCTTAACTCCTCGTGCCTGAAGTTACTGCTCCCTGAGATAATGGAAATAAACAGGGACCAGAGTTTACAGATATTTGTATTTGTCAGGTGTTCACAGGCATTTCACCTGGTGTCTGCTGGGGACAGAGAGCTGGGGATGAGGCTGTTTTGTTAACTTCATTTTCTCTGCCGAGTGGACTGCAGGGGTGTGTTTTAAAAACACCTGTCAAGCCTTGAGCACTCACATGTCTCTAACAGAGCTGACACGAGGCCTTTCTGCTCTGACATGTCTTTTGCTGGCTGCTGTCATTTTATCCCATGTCGTGGTTTGACTCTGGCCCAAACTCCAG
>VZRX01003500.1:303219-322132 GCA_013398075.1 Notiomystis cincta
CCATGTCCATCTCCATGTCCATCTCCATGTCCATCCCCATGTCCATCCCCATGTCCATCTCCATGTCCATCTCCATGTCCATCTCCATGTCCATCACCATGTCCATCCCCCTGTCCATCTCCAGAGCCAGCAGCCATTGGCTCTGCTGGACATGGTGGAAGCTTCCAGGAGCTTCTCACAGGAGCATCTTTGTGCCCCCTCCTGCTCCCAGAAACTGGGCCAGGGCAAACCAACACATCCCATTAACGTGGCTCTGCAGGATGTGAGGTCAGAGAGTTCCCCCACAGTCCATTACCACCTTAAAATTCGAGAATCTCTGCAAATATCCTCATCTTCCTGTTTGCTCATTTAGGAGAAAACAAGAAAAATTTTCAGAGCTCTGCTCTGGGTTAATCCCACTTAACTCCAAGCTCGTGACCTGATCATCTCACTGCTCGTGGCTTTCTTTGTGGGCAGTGGAAGGAGCTGAAAACTCCATAGGAAGGCAAACATTCCTGTGTTAACTGTCGTGGGTTTTTTCCTGTCTCTCTTGATATCATTGTCTGACCCTGAATTAGGAAATTAATCCCCACTACAGAGAGGCTGGGACAGTGAGCTTTCTGGGATGGATTATTTATTTATTTTTATTTCTATTCTTATTGTCTAAAGAACCCTGGCTACTATTTCCATGGTCTGCTAAAATACTGTGATTGTCATTACCTCATGTTCTAGTCTGTATGAAAATGCACAATATATGCATGAATGCATAACTGTGCAATTTTCCAATCTGATCTGGTCATAATGAGCTTCATCAGGCCATCAAATTGTGACCCTCCAAAATAATCTTAATATTTAAGAACATAATTTTTTTTCTTAATAATTTCAACTCAGATTGTAATTTCTCCAATAGCTGCAGTTTCTTTCTAGCTGTGTCTCTTTAAAAATCTGCTGAACACAGTTTATGGGTTATCAAAGAGTTTCCAAGACCAGATTTGTAATTTGCACTAGGTAATAACTATTACAATAATGATTATGTACAAATAAGTTTCCAAAAAAGACTTTTTGTTTGTTCCTCCTGATTCTCCTTTCCCTGCAATATATATTTACACTGCATTTCTCTCTTGTGGCTGTTTTGCCATGATTAATTCCTCAGATCTCTCAATAACACTTAAGGATAAGATTTCTTTCCTAATTTTGTTATCTATTTAATTAAGTTTTTCACAGACCTTATTTCTTGCAGTATATTTTATTCTTCATCTTTTTACTCCTTTGTTTTACATCAGAGAATATTCTGATGGAATTACTTTAGGAAATAAAATACAGGTAGAACACAGAATGCTGTCTTTTTGGGGATTGCAGGGAGAGGTACAAAAAGGTGACAAATTGTCTTTCTCATAGTGACCAGCAGAGCTGAAGACCAGAACAGTTCACATCTGACTGGTGGATAAATATGTTTTCCATAACAGATCAAACAATTCTTGACCATTTTGAGTGGAAGCAGTCACTTACATGGTGACCTTAATCCTCATAATTTATGAAAACTAAAATGTAATTAGCGCTGAGCAATGAATGGTTGATTAAAAAAAAAAATCCCCCAAACAGAGTAACCTTGGCATTTAGAGTGATGGGTTCTTGTAAAACAGATCACTCTGATTCTTTTATCTCATATTCTCCTATCTCAAAGACATGATGTGACACTAATGAAGTAGAAATTATTCCTTTTTGTTTGTTTGTTTACAGATTTCTTCTATTTACAGCAAACTGTGCTAGCAAAGGTTAGAGACCAGTGCATTGTGTAAGGTGTCCAGCTTAGATGATTATTTTTGTCACAAGCCAGAAGAGAATATTTCAGGTGTATAAACACAGGAGTTGCCTCAGGTGTAAGCTTTTAGATCCTCGTGCCTTGACTGAAGGAAGGTTCCTGGTTAAAATTTGGGGGAGTGGAAGTCATGGAGCTGCTGTGTTGGTGTGAGGTCGCCACTAAGAGAACCAGGTTAGGGAAACTTGATCAGCACCAGAGGCTGACTGAGACACTGAGACTGAGGAGAAAGTAGAAAGAAAGTTGTAATTATAGTACAAAATATTTTGGAAGAACTAGTTAATGAGCAATAATGTATCATGTCTCTATAGAATCAGACAATCATAAAATCACAGAATGGCTTGGGTTGGAAGAGATCTTGAGGATCATCCAGTTCCAAACCCAAACAGGGCAGGGACACCTTCCACCATCCCAGGTTGCTCCAAGCGCTGTCCAGGTTGGCCTTGGGCACTTCCAGGGATCCAGGGGCAGCCACAGCTGCTCTGGGCACCCTGTGCCAGGGCCTACCTACCCTCATAGGCAAGAATTTTTTTCCTAATATATAATCCAACCCTCCTCTCTTTCATTTTAAATCCATGAACTCTTCTTCTGTCACTCCATACTCTTGCAAAAAGTCCTTCTCCAACTTTCTTGCAGGTTCCCTTCAGGGGTCGAGAGGCCACAATTTGGTCATCTTGGAGCTTCTGTTCTCCAGGTTGAACAATCCCAGCTCTCCCAGACTTTCCTCCCAGCAGAGCTGCTCCATCCCTCTGATCATCCTGGTGCCTCCTCTGGACGCTCTCCAGCAGCTCCAGCTCCTTCCTGTGCTGGGCCTCAGGGCTGGGGCAGCTCTGTAGGTGAGGTTTAAGGGCAGAACCCCCTCCCTTGACCTGCCTTGGATGCAGCCCTGGACACAGCTGGGCTTTCTGGGCTGCCAGGGCACAGGGCTGGCTCATGTCCAGCCTCTCCCCCAGCAGCACCCCCAAGTCCTTCTTCCCCAGGTGCTCCATCTGTCCAGCCCAGCCTGTGCTGACCTCTGGCCTTGCCCCAGCCCTGGTGCAGCACCTCCCCCTGGCCTTGTTGAACCTCATGGGATTCCCAAAGATTTCATTTCCAGTGAGCAGCACATTGCCTTAGGAAGCAAAGACCTGTTACACCCCTGAATTATTTAGGTTCTAACCATGCAAAAGCCAACTAATGCTAAGACTAATAAGTTTTAGTCAGGTCTGAGAATTGTCTCAGGAAGATTTTCACTTTTTAGTACATGTGCAGTATTCCTCACCAGCCACTGCACAATATTTATAAACCTGTTGTGTCATTAATGATATTTTAGATGTCTCCAGATGTTTTCCTACTCAAAAAAGCAGTCTTACTTAGATGAAATACTATTTATGAAAGAAATCAAATGGTGCTAGGGGAGTTCTTTATATGAGCCATGACTCCCAAGGATCCAGGTCTTCATCACATAAATTTTAATTGGCTTATGTTGCCAAGAACTTTCTGCTGATATAAAGATCAAAAAATTTTTTTGAACTCTGAGGTTATCCCCAAATGTAAAAGCATTATTTGAGTTTAGAATCCACAACACAAACAAATAAAATGCTACCACAAAACTTTAAAAGAGCCAGGTCGGTACAAATCCTTTTGTTGTGTGAAAGTCTTTTTTGTTCTGTTTTGGTGGTTTTTTTTTTTCTTTTAACTAAATGCTACCTAAAATATGCCAGCAAACACAGGAAGATGAAAAGTTATAAGATAATGATAAAAAGATAATGATAAATGACATATTAAAGTAAATTATAAATGATAAAAAATATAACAAGTCAATTACAAAATATACAAAATAACCAATTCTTTTTAATTACAGTGGGAAGAAAAATGAGTGGATTTTCACAGTAACATGCACAGATTAACATTTCCAAAGGGAAAGTCTTTAAAAATATTAGATGTGCATACACACAAGTGGATTAACTTCAGTGAATATAAAGTGTCAACTCTGTGCCAATACTGAAAAAAAACTCTTATCCCTTAACACAGAAAGAAATATGAAAGTATCAATTTTAGCAAGAACCTAAAGGACAAACACAGCTCAAAGAGCAATTAATTAGAGAAATGGGATCATCCAAGAATTCCCTCTGTATGTCTTACAGGGAAAGGTGAAAGAAGAGTTTCCATAGACTATATCCTGTTCAAAAACCAACCTCTCTGGGAAGCAGGGAGTCTAGTACATTTTAATAGTCTAGACAGACAAAATAAGTGGTGATAATATTCCAAAAAGTTCCCAGAGAAGGAAATTGAGGAAAACACTCAACTTCTCCTGGGCTTTAGTGGTGAAGTTCTTCAATGTGTGAGCTCATCTGAAGAAGGAAGCACAAAGGGACATTCAGGGACAGACAGAGGGGTGAAGCAGTGAGGAAAATCAGAACTGACAACTGAAGGAAGCAAGATACAGACCCTACCATAGCCTGCCACTTGTCCCTTTTGGAGGTTATTGCATCAATGTCTTTGCTGCATCCCCTGCTAAGCACAACTGCAAGGGAAGATGCCAAGGGCTCTGCAAAGAGTGGTTTTTCCACACATCTTCTTGCAAATCCAACAATTCTGAGGATGAATCATTTGATCCACTCTAAAGAGTTTAATTAAGAGAATATCTTCAAGAATTTGTTTTCCTCTGTGTAATTTATTAAGAGATAATTCAGACTCAAATATCCCATTCTCCTGAAAAAAGGTTTAGACCAAAAGTAGCGGCCATGGAATGTCCCATTTAGACTTTGACCCTTAACTCATAAAGTACATACTCTTTGATTAACCATGTGTGTGCTCTGCTTGTTCTCCTGATAACTAATTCTTCAATCTGGTTTCCCCATCACCTGTGGCATTTCTACTCTGATTTATGGACTGTATTGTTTTGTCACAGTCATTGGAGCTTTTGAAGGAAGGAGGCATAAAACTGAAATATTTCAGTCAGAAGGCAGAACCTGGAAAAAAAATACATGATGCTTAAAAAGGAAACTGAGGTATTTCTTTTTCTTTTTTTATTTTCTTTTTTTTTTCCTTCTGGTTTCTTGAGCTCTAAAGCATAACAATTTCAAGGCTTTCTTTAAACTATTTAATGATATGATTCCAGAAGCTATGGTTGTTAATTGCCAGATTCACAATAAAAATCAGAAAACACAGCAACCCTAAATAATAGATTCACTTTCCCTCTACAAATTTGTGTTATTCAGTAGAGGTAGGAAGGGAAAAAATTTCACTTAAGTAACAGTTTAACAACGTGTGAAAATAAGCTGAAGGTTTTGGAGAAAGCATGAAATGAACATTTCCAGAATACCAAGCCAGAGAGAATTTTTGTATAAAAACAATTGCTGTATATCACAGGAAATGAGATATTTTATCCCAGTTGAGAGCAATCTGATTGTGGAAGGCACTCACAAGAGTGGGGATAAAACCTCCCGTGGGAAATTAGCAACTGCAATAATATATCAGCTCATCTGCAGCACCAAGACTGTAGAAGCTGCAGTCCAAACACACGTGTGTACATCAGATGTACCATTAGCACTGCTTTCACTCACCTCCCTCTCTGAATCACAGGAGTCCCTCTGACACCTCTGTATCCAGCTCAGCTGAATACAGAAACAGAGAAATAGTCAGCAGAACACACTCCTGAAATCTCCTGTGACTCCTCAATCACACAAATTCACAGAGAGGACACTGAGGTGGGAAAAGAAGGCCACCAGGTTATTCAGACATGATTTGCCCTGGGTGAAACCACTTTGGTTGTCTCTAATCACCTCTCTGTCACCCACTTACCCTGAATGTCTTCCAGGTGCATCCCTTCCATGACCTTAGTGGGCACAGAGGTGAGGCTGATGCTGGATAATTCCCAGGGTCCTTCTTTTAACCCTTTTTAAAAATGCTTGTGATGTATGGTCAGTCAGTGGAACAGGCTGCCCAGAGAAGTGGTGGAATTATCACTCCTGGAAATGTTCAAAGGCACATGAGTGTGGAATTTGGGAATATGGTTTGCTGGTGAATGTGGAGGTGCTCATTTATTGGGGGATGGAGCTACAACCTCTTCTGTCTTCCTGTTTATCCAAATGTGTCAATACACTGAAGAATAATTGTGCTTCTGTTTTTCTCACAGATCCTAATTCCCAGGCCTTTCTTTTACTGTGTGTTGCCTCAACTGGTTTTGAGCAGATCAGCTAATTTCCTCTGTTATTAAGTACGTGTTCTCTTGATGATATCTGCAATTCTAAAATCTGAATTATTGTGAAGGGGCCTGACGTGGTAATTAATTCAACCTGCTGCTCAGAAGGGCTAATACACAGTCAGCTCCCAGCCTGGGAGTCTGCACTGGATGATATCAGACCCAGGATCTTCTCTTTTTAAAGTGAACCTCATGATATTCCTGTCTGTCTGTTCCTCAAGCTTAATGATGTTCTTCTGATTGTGTCTTCCTTAGATTTTTCCTCGAACTCCTTGGCACTACAGATTTTCATGAAAGCTTCTTGAAAAAGAGGGGGAAAGTTATCTGTTTCCTATTTTGGGAAATGTTACAGAAAATACAGATTTTGGCAAAGGAAAAGGAATTTTCAGGAGGGCTGGGGGCAAAGTGCTGGGGAATTCAGGGGCTCCTTGGCCTATAAATGTCCATCCCACTGCCCCCAGTGAGAGAGCAGGCCATGGTTCAGAGAAGAGAACCCAATTCTGTATGAACTCTGCTATCTCACAGCTGGCCTAAGAGACAATGGGAGCAAGCCCTAAACTCTCTCCATTTAAGTACCACCATTAATCCAAAGGCTAAGGAGTAATTATTACTGCTGGTTTGCCACATAAAGCAGCCCACTCCAAGTGATAGCACAGACAGGGTGAAATAATTCGACACACAATAGAACACAACATGTTCCCATCCAGATGGCCACTGACAAAGAGGAGGTTGTAAATACAGCCAGGAAAAGCCCAGCCTCACTCACATGAAGATGTGATTTAAGCCCCTGATTTCTGAATGCTCATGGGGCACTGAAAGAAGAACAAAACACTCTCAATGTCCTTATCATTTATCATTTGCAGCAGGAAACTAACAGTCAGGACCCTGCCACAGCATTTATCCTGCAGTGGTTGTAATTCTGATGGTGGGACATTTTAACTCCAGAAAAAAATGCTGCCCTTAGAGACAGCTAATCAAAAATACACCACTAGTAAACATAGTGGCCCTAAGGATAATTTATGATCAGCTCACAGCTACAATGAACATTTTGCTGTTAATGGATGGTGCTAAATGGAAAATAGAAAGTGAGGACTCAAAGGGAGGTTTTGCATTTTGGAAAGCAAGCTCTGCTCATGCTGCTCTAAAGCGATAGCAGAGATATTCAGTGCTGTGAAGTCATAGAGATGATTGGCAGCTATTTAGAAAGCCAATCCAGGAAGCTGCAACCATCCTTTAATTCCACCTAAATATTATTTTAGTTACTGCCAGTTGTTGCTAATATAAACTAATGTTCTTTTTACGTGTATCAGCTAAAGAAATATCATGATAGATTACACAAGTTATAGAAAAAAGCAGACTTATTCTGGCTTTGCTGTTACAGCAGTTCAAATCACAAGCCAGCATCAGTATTTTTCCTCATGGAGTCTGAAGGCACATAAATATTAAAATGTAATTTGAAATTTCTGACCAGGTCCCAGAACAGTATTGTTTATGCAGTGTTTGACAGTGCTATTCAAATAAATCAAGTAACAAATGTGTCATGATTACTGTTAAAGTGGAAACTGCAGCACTAACAACTATTAAGATAAATGATGCCATGCGTGGGAAGTATTTTATGGGTGCTCTGTCTGTGTGCATGGGTGTGCAGGCATGCACAATCAGCTGTCTCCCAGGAAAATTAAAACTGCATCCAGGGATGAGTATTGCAAACAACCAGCTCTGCAACCAGCCAGCGATGTCAGCAAATTCACTTGTTGTGCATTGGATAAAACAGACTTCTGCTTTGATATTTCACTAAATCTTGGCTGCTTTTGGGCAAGTTTAGGGTTTGGGTTTCTTTTTCTTCTTATTATTTTTTCCCTAACAGACAGAGAGAAAGATTTTTGGCAGAAATCAGAGAAATACAAGGAGTTACTATAGTCAGCGCTCTGTTTCTTTTTGTAGAAGCATGTTGTTGCGAGATACCAAATTGTAATCAAAAGTAGAATTTAATCTCCAGCAGAAAGAAGGCTGGAATTAGAGGTTTAGGGAGGGACTGATCACATTCTGGGCCCCATCTCCACAATGTGGATGTCTACAGCTGAGCCATTCAGTTCTGGATATTGTCATGTGAGAGACACAGGCATTTTTAGAGGAATCATCTGACCTATCTGAGATGTTTATATTTAGCCAGTGTCACAGACTGAGCATCTCTGAGTGCCTGAGCAACGTCTGCAGGGGTGTCACATTCTCTCCATTCAAGGCCTGGACCCCTGGGTGTTGTTCTGCTGTCTCTGGGTGCCCAGAGCCAATGGAACATGGAGCACATTTGTCCTGAGGGCTGTGCAAGGAGCTTAGAAATGTCAGGTTGGCTGTCCTCACCTCCTAGTGGTAGCAGGAGCACATCTGAACCCATGTGATGCAAATTAGTGCAGATTTCAACTGGTGGGCACACCTGAAATGCAGGAGACAAGCAAGTGATGACTTGTTTTGTAAGCCTGACATGAATAAAAATAGATATTTGATGGGGATCATAGACCAATAAACACAGGCACATCTTTTACTGTTTGTGGTAGAGGATCTCAAGCTCTGAAGTCTTTAACCTGACTGTGCAGAGTCTCAGAACTTGTCTGAGCTCACCCTGGCTTGCTCTGCTTTGTGCTTGTTTCTCTGTAGTAACAAACATCAAGGCATTCCTCAGATGAGGAATTGTGTTCTGGCTTAGCTTTAGTTTGCAATGATAGCAAGTACAAGTAAAATTAGGAAACTGAGGACAACAGCAGAGCAAAGGGGAAGTATAGATGAAAAAAATTTTCCAGCCATTTTACCTGTATTGTTAATTGGGCTTTCCTGTAATTATATATGTAATTACAAAATCTGAATTAACTGGATTGTTAAAAATTTAGTTGTACTAAAAATAAATTCATAGCTCCACATATATGATAGGCTCTATTTTGGCCATAACAAAACTTTTAGTATAACAGGATACTAATGAGCTTGGGTAATTAAGTATCAACAGCAGACTTGAAGTCAAAGCAGTATCAGCTTAGCTTGTTCTAGCCTTACTTTTAGCTTTGTAAATAATAATGAGTCTAACATTCTCATCAGAAAATTGATTAGAGTGTACAAAGTCCACTGGCAGAGCCTTTGATTAGGACATTGATGATGCAGTACATTGATTAAAGAGCTCTTGATGAGATTTACATTTGTCTATAGTTCAGCAAAGTCCCTTTGGCCAAAAAGGTGAGAGTTATGTTTTAGAAGAGATTTTGTAACCTAAGAGATCAAGACCCTGGCTGGTATGAAGATGATGTTGCCCTCAGAGCCAGCAGCAGACCTCAGGTGACAGCCTGGATGTGTTGCAGGGATAACAAAGCCTTTGTACCTGTAGAAGAAATTTCAGTTAAAGGCTCATTTTA
Organism: Notiomystis cincta; assembly: GCA_013398075.1. Classification (NCBI taxonomy): domain Eukaryota; kingdom Metazoa; phylum Chordata; class Aves; order Passeriformes; family Notiomystidae; genus Notiomystis; species Notiomystis cincta. Next base: position 312,602 of record VZRX01003500.1, read on the forward strand.
CTAAAAGTAGAGAGAACAAATGCACAGCTCATCCTCAATGTCTCTACCTGTTCCCATGGTGCTATCCACATGGCAAAACCCATGATCTCTCCTAGTGAAATTGCCACACTCTTCATCAGCTGAGCTCAGACAAACCAGGGACAAACTTGTGGAGTATGCTAAAATAAGTGTGGAGGGAGGAAAGACTTGTATAACCTTTCTGAAGAGTTTGCCTACTGTGCTTGTAAATAAAACTCTTGTACCACTTTACAGCTAAATGCACCTATTAAGATTTTAATTAAGGCAGAGGGAGCATGTACAGAAAAAGTGAAAGAAAATTAGGACTTCAAGAAACATTCAAAAATTTAAGTAGGCATTTGAGACCAGGTGGGAGACTGGGGGAGGCCAGTGCCAATAGACCTGAGAGTCCAGCAGAAACAGGTGAAAGCTGATATTTGGCCTGCTTAGAAAACTCATTTGCCAAAGCAAATTCTGCATGGGTGGGAAATCACATCCAGCTGTAGTGTAAGATGCCACAAGCCTGAGCATGAATTTCCCCTGCGCTGTGCACTGAGTCTGGAAATGTTGTTTGTGATCTTTGTCTGCTATAAATCATGTGATGTTTTATCCTGTCTTAGGCAGATAACACACTTTATGGGAATGAATGGGAAATAGATCAAATAAACACTTTGTACAACAAATGCAGTTAGTTTGGTATTCCCAAAGTATCCCTGAGTCACCAGTAAGGCCAAACAAGAAGAAAAGCCTGATTTCAAATGTGACTATGTCATTTTTGGTGTCTGGAATCAGTTGCTCAGGGCTCTTTAAAGCAGTTGCTTGTGTTTTAGAGTAATGATTAACCAGAATATTTTAAAGGCTGATGTGTAATTCAGTATTTATAGGAAGCTTAGTTTTTGGTCTCCATTTTACAGCTCCCTGTCATGGGATTGATTATTGTTCACTGTAGCTGACCAGTGAAAATTAGTATTGTTGTAAATTTTCAGCCAGCTAATCAGCAAAAATATCCAGGAAGAAAGTAAATTCAAACACTGCCTATGCTTCATTAGAAAATGAAAAATAATTATTTTTGTCTTGACATTTGCATGCATATGCAAAATGGAGAATCAGACATAACATTGTGTCATCTCTGCTCCCCAACTTGTTGTGAACTGTTTCTTTTTACCCTATAGTATAATTAAAATCAGTGTAATATTTTCCTTTACATCTATTCAACTACAATTTTCTGCTCCTTAAATATCTTTTTTTTTCCCTCAGACTTATAAAAGAATATGGAAGAATTAATTGTAATACTTCTCCCATTGTCTTTTCCAACCCTTTCACCTCAAGGTTTCATAGGAGTGTGATAATTTCTTACCTCCCTCTTTGGTTGTTTCTGAAATAACACAGAATTTAAACGTGGAATTTCTCTTCTTACCAACAGCCATCATCAGACAAGAGAGTTGGTTTGGGCATGCTGAGGGCTTTGATGTGATGAGATACCCAAAATTTTTTAACTCTTAATTTATTTGTTTCTTTTAAATGTACAGACTGTTCTATATCCACTTTTTGAAGAGAAAAGTGCACTATCATTTCCTAATAATGGATATCTGGGAAATACAGCAACCTATAAGATCCCTAAGGAAAACAGAAGTGATTTTCAGTTCACTTACAGCCTGGAGAGAAACAGAATTTTCTCATTTGTGGGGAAAAAAAAAGACACTTGTTTATGTACTTTGTAGGATCTGCTGTTGAAAGTCAGAAATGCACGTGCCAGAAGAACTGCCAGTCTGTGTACAGATATAAAATGTGTTTTCCTGAATTATTAATTGACACCCCTATGAATTGTTGTGGTTTCAACGAGCAAGGAGTCACTACAAGAAGGGACAGAGAAAAGCTGAAGACAATAAGGCAGCTTGCCAATATTGCAAAGTTAGACTAGAATGTGAAAGCCTTGTGCTGAAGGTTAATGTCACACCTTAATGAATTTTTTTTGAAGTTTATGACTAAAAAGTCCAGATGGTAAACCAACAGCTCAGGTGAAGGAATGAGCCCACCTCATCTCTTATAATAAGCCCAATATATGATTTAAAATGGCACTCAGATGAGTTTCCATTTCCAGCTCCCTCATAATTCTCCATAATGAAAGGTTGGATAATGTATAAAAGCGATTAAATGCAATGCTGAAATCCTCAGAGTCATCTTTTTCCTGTGATGTTGAAAATATCTGTGGTATATTATGTATGGTTTTGTAAATGATATACATTTTTCATAGCTGCTTTCACTGGCAATTTTCTTCTTCTAATGGCTGTATAATTAAACGATAATGGGATATTTAGGCTTATGTATATTCATGGAGAAGTAGTTATAGCAAAACCCCCTATAATTAACTATAACTCCCCCCCAAATACACTTTTGTTTATGCACCAGTTTTTATTTTTCACAGACCTTATTTTCTCCTGCAGATAATAATATTGACAAGCAATATAGAATATGAACTTTGGAATCCACATGAGGTCTTTGTGGCTAAAGGTTTGTTTTCAGCACAGTTTGTATTAACTCTGGCTACAGCAATTCCTACTTGGACCTGTGTATTTTCAATGATCTTACAACATTTAAGGGGGCACATAATTTTCTAGTCCAAAACAGACACTGTGGAAAAACTCAGGGAGGTTTTCGTGAGCCTCCCTTTGCTGGGTCCATTTGTATCTTCAGGATCTTTTCCATCAGAATGAATTTAAGATTGTAGCCACTCAAATTTTGCACTGTCCTCTCATGATAGTGTTTTGTGGTCTACCAGCTCTTGAAAGGTCCAGATCACTAGAAAACAGGATATTTCCTGTTTCCACTTCTTCCCAGTGCTCTGCATAGAGGCATGAGCTCTGAATTGAAAATACTAAGCTCATTAAATCCAGCAGAATTTTGTCATTTACTTCAGAACATCCATTGACTTCTGTGGTGTCAGGATTTAATCCTCTCTCTTTTTTTGAACACTGTACCTGAATTTGTAGATGCAACCTCGGATTTCAAATTATTTTTCATATCATAATTATGTATTTCCAACATTAGCAGGACAAACTAACAATCCGAGTAATTAATTTCTCTTATTATATTCTTTGGCATCTGTCTTGTGGTGGGCATTTAAATAATAATAATAATAACAATAATAGTAATAAAATAACAACAACAATAATAATAGTTGTTTATTATTATTATTATTATCATCATCACTATCATTATGTTTTTTACTTTGAAATTACTATTTCACAATTTTTTTTTTTAGGGATTTTTTCCTAGTACATTCCTTTTTCATGGATATTGTTGGCTCATGCTGCTTTAACATGACTGTGAAACTACAGCACTGGTCTCCATGGGCACAACCCTTGTTACTTATTCCAACTTGACTCCCATAAAGGAAAATATTCTCAACCAGCACAAGCAGAGAGAAACCAAAGTTTTCTACACCTTGGTCTGAATTGCTCCTTGAGGAACTATTGAGGAACCTCACACTCTTCAGACAACACCCCTGAAAAGGAATTTGTAAGCACAACAGACTGCAGCCATCAAAGATTAACTTGAGCTTGTAAACGTGAGAGGATGCAAATATTTAGGTTCTGTAAATATATCTTTATTGAGGGTAGTAATAGAATGCTCTTTCTGGAGTATATCTCCTAGAAATAAGGGCTTGTAATATTTGAAATACTCAGTTCTGTGATACTTCTTGTCTGAGTCAAAACTCACCCAAACAGATTGGAACTTTCCAGCTGAGGAAAGGACACGAGATCGGGCAAAGAAATGAAATATAGAAGATGGAGGCAAAAAGAACGACGTGACAAAGGACAGAGGTTCCATGAGAGGTTTGGAGACAGGGAATAAAAAACAATTCAGCATTGTCTTTTCTGAAAAACAACAACAAAGGCAGCAAATAAAACTTGGAGGTGGGAGGTTCAGATGTGAGAAGTTACTTACAGTATCTTAAACTGGAGAACTTTACAAACCTTTACAGGCACTCAAAAATGCACTGGAATTTATACTTTTTTTTAGAAATCCAGCCTGTCAAACTTTTTTAAAAGAAACTACATTTCACTTCAGCACTGCATACATGGATGGGATTATGGGTGATCTTCTATTCTCGTGTTTTTAGAGGCTTGTAAAACCTGCAAACATGCTGAGAAACGAGTGAGCACATAAGGTGTTGGTTTGGCTCTTTACTGTTTTCTGACATGCTTCTAGGCTGTGATTTTCAGATATAAGAGATGAATGAAGATCCTGCTGACTTTGAGGAGTCTTACATATACTCTTCTTGAATAAAAATGATGTCCCAGACTGCATAATTATACACTGAGGTTGAAATTTTGTTTGTGGGTTGTATTGTATTTTTTTCTCTTGATGCTAGGCAGGTTGGCAAAGAATTTCTGGTCAAAACATCTGCTTAACACTGGCTGAAAAAACTACTTTTGGTGGTGTTTCTACACCTAGTATGTTTAAATGTGAGACTGGAAATTTGCTGCCTTAATCACAATAAAAAACTAGATTATTCTGGTCCTCGTATTTCTCTCTGGTGTCCCACAAGACTTGGACTGAGCCTGAGATGTGAACTTTTGCTTCTCTAGCCAAAGGCCCTGAGGCTGGCTTGTGTTATCATGCATCAGAGACATCTGCTGCCGTGAGAAATCATTTCCATGGACTTGGAGGTGAGACTGTGGTGAATTTGGGGATAGATAATTCAGTGAGAGCCTTGTCTAGAAGAGGGATTTTGTGAAATACCTGCATTGCAACTCCTTCAGTTTATCTTGGTGGCTTTTGAACAGAAATAGTTGGATAGCACCTGAGATTCGTCCAAAGATTTATATTTTCTGTGGCTGTTTTTAACTGGAAAATTGGCATAAAGAAAGCCAATTCCAGTAAAGTGAAGATAATCCTGAGATCACAGATAGTCCTGCTTCTGGTTTTATAAAACTGTCCTTTTAAACAGAGGGATTTCTTGCACACTGATAAAAGTCACAAAAATATCATGTTTTATTGCATTTAATTCAGTAAAATACCACTGACAGAAATTATTATTGGCTCCTTTAGCCAACTTTCTGCTATTGTGAGGTGTTTCTTTTTCCTCTCTCTCATTCCTAATATCAGAAACTTAAGAAAATGAGGTTTAGTTAAGGTGAAAGCAATATCAGGAGCCCAGAAAACCAAACAAATATGTGAAATCAAACGTGATAAATTGCAATGAAAAAGCTGTGGTAGTCTCTAACTCAGGAAAATTGAATTCTTAAGATGATGCATATTAAGTTCTATCTATTGTACAGACCTGAAAGACTAAAAGATAGGATCAGAGCTGAAAAATGTATATTTACAAGAAGCAATGCAGATGAGTTAATTTGGCATTAACAGTAAAATGGCCCCCAAGAAGGGGACTATGACATACATAAGCAATGGCATTAAATATGGAATTATGTATGCATTTTTGTATATAATTTTCTCTATGAGGTTGGCAGTATGGTTCAGAACAAAAATTTTCAATAGTAATTTTTAATTAAACCCAGAAGTACCCACTGCATCTAATGCTGTTGGTTATCCCTTACTTTGAAAGAATTCTTCAATTGAGATCTTTTAAACCAATGCTTATTTAGTCAAAAAGTAATAACTTACAGGAATGCTGGCCACTCAATACTGAAAAGGCACCAATTTTCACAGAGACAATATTCATAATCTTTTTCTCCAGCTGTAATTTAAACTGACTGCTCTGTGTGGATAAAATTACATGCTTATTTATGGAGGAATTACTCTTGACCTTAACAGCATGGTGGTAAAATTATCTTATAAATCTGGGGAGTATTTTCATGGATTTTTTTTTTAATCAAAGGGGTAATGATATAACAACAGATATTTTGCAATCAAATAGTTCCTATTCCCTTCAGTAAGATATATCTGCTACTGGATGTGTGCAAAAAAGTCTTTCCAAGCAAGTTTTGGGTTTACATTTCATTACAAACTTCACTGTACTTTAGTATCCATGATCACCTCTCTGAACAGATCTCAAAAATATTTACTAAAACATGAGCAGGGAGGCTGTGAAGATTGGATAGGAATAAAGTTCTCCAAGCAGAAAGAAAAGCCTTTGAGAATACTTAATTCCCAAAGAGTGCTCAAAGGATTTACAAAGGTGGGGAAATGGTGCAGCTCAATGAATAATGATTTGCTGGTTCTTCATTTTGTTCTACTGGAAGCCTAAAGTGTGGATATTTTGGATTTGTTCTTTCTGAGGGTTGAGTGTTTCCATCAGCTCCACATTTTAACAGACACTACAAATGCAGAGGACACAACTGCTCTCATCACACCTCTCTCCCATAAACTAAATTCAGCCTCTTCTGTTGAGAAACGTGGTAACAGTTCAAAATAACAATTCATCAGTGCCAGAAGTTACCATCAAATGGAGAGTAAAGACTATTTTAAGCAGGTTAGTGGCATTTTGAGAACCATCTGAGCAGCTTCATTTCTGGTTGTGCAGGGAGTGTTGCACCAGACATTTCTGGGTTCAACATTTTGATCAAGTATTTTTTCAGCACAGCTAAGCTACTTTTTATTCTGAGATTTTTAAAAAGCAAGGAGCTCAGAGAAAAAGATGTTTTCACAGACTCTGCAATCAAATAACAATATGTACAGATGTTTCCCTTTCAAAATAATTTGCAGTTTGAGAGCTATTGAAGATGTCTTCTATTGATATAAATTGTAGGTGGATGTGTTAGTATCAAAATTGTTATTATAAGAAGCCAGAAAGAGAAATTATTGCAGCCCAGATAAAGACACAAAAACAGTGTTCAGAAGAAAAACATTTCATCCTTAAAAGAACAATAAAGAATCCAGTGTCACTGGTTTTATTCTCTCAACTTTGTTGCAAACTTTTGTGTGTGTCTGTGTAGATCTGCACATGTACATTTGAGAATAGAAAGTAGATCTTCCCATTTGTATACATTTACACACTAACACATAAATATTGGGTGTTCAACTCCCTTATTTATAATAGTCTTTGTATTCAGACATTTCATGTTTCCATTTGAGATATTCCAGTTATACAGTCAGATTTTCTTCCTGAAGATTCTCCATGAAAAAAATCAACAGGCATCATAAACCCTAAACTCTATGGATAATCAGGCTTGACAGTGCTTGGGATCACTGCTGAGGACAAATTCAATGTAATTCCTGGTATGGAAATAGATGGACCCAATAATTCTATGCTCAATAAACCCCTTTTTTTTGGTGTCAGCCCCATTTCCAATTCTCCACATGGGCTTCTGAAAGGTCAGTAACTTACAAGGTATTATACACAGCCCTGAAAAAGATAGGTTTGGTTGCAAGAAAAATGAGAAGGATGGTTATGGGCTTGTGGTTGGTATTTTAGCTTTACTCCTTGTCATTTCTCTTTTTCTCTTTTCTTTTCTTTTCTTTTCTTTTCTTTTCTTTTCTTTTCTTTTCTTTTCTTTTCTTTTCTTTTCTTTTCTTTTCTTTTCTTTTCTTTTCTTTTCTTTTCTTTCTTTTTTCTTTTTTTCTTTTCTTTTCTTTTATTTTCTTTTCTTTTCTTTTCTTTTTTTCTTTTCTTTTCTTTTTTTTTATTTTCTTTTCTTTTCTTCATCTCCTCTTCTCTCCTCTTTTTCTCTTTTTTTTTTGGGGGGGGTTTGTTTTATTGGGTTTTTTTTGGAATGGTTCTGAAGATTTATCATAATTCAACCATTTACTTCAAGAGCTAAGAAGCCTTTGGAGAAGCAGAGTAACCTTTAACCCAGACGTGCTAGAGGAGAGCACAACTCACAGTGACATTATGGCACAAATGAGATTTTACAAGAAGGGCACGAGGTCAGCACGGTGGTGAGGCTGAGCTCTAACCCCTGAGGAATTTTTCAGTGAACTGGTGAAAATACAAATCAATTGTTCACTCTCACTTCCAGGTGGGGAGGTTCACACCCAGTGGTGCACAGAGCTGTAAACCAGCCCAGTGCCTCACATGTGAGCTCCCCACGTCGTGCAGATAAGAGCTCCATAAATCAGGATCCGAGAGGTAACAAAAAGCCACGAGTGAGAGATCACCTCAGCTATTTCTGCTCTGCTAAGAGCACAAAAAGGACCTGTGGAAGAGCTGAAGGCTGGATAAAGCACTCAAGTGAACGAGCAGAGCAGCAGTGAAGAGTTCACAGCAGTGAAAAAATTCTTCTTGTGCTGGAGAAATCCAGCTGAGATGTCAGAGATTCCCTGCCCTGTCCCAGGCACTGCCTGGGAGTGGGCCTGGGGACAATCCCTTCCCCAGGGTCACCTCCTTATCAGTGTCACTGAGGTAGGGGGGCTCTCCTCCTAAAACTGCCCACACAAGGTCAGCAATGCCCAGTTCCAGTGAAAGCAAAGCACAGCAGATGTTGAATTCTCTGAAAATATATTTATTTGAGGGAAAGAAAGGAAGAGCTCTCTGAGAAAATTTAAAAATTGACCATACCTATACATGGCTGTGCTTTTACATTTTGAGGAAATGGTTGGATTTGTTTTATTTTTTAAGCAATTACAATTAGTAATTTTAAAAGTGGTGTCAATATGTTTTCTCTGTGCTTTTGCTTTTCTGTTTTTAACTCCTTTAGAACCAGGACTTTGTGTTTTCACAGCTACTCTTACATTACTATCATTAAAAACATATTTACTTGGAAATTTATCCACCACCACCAGCTGAAAGTAGACATGATTTCTTTATTTTTAGTTTTTTTACAATAAAAAGACATCAGTTTTGTGGAATTATATTATTTTATAGGTTTACAGGTGTTTTGTTCTAACTTTTCAAGTAATTCTCCGTTCAAATTATGAACTTAATTCTATATTTCTTATGCCATTTTTTTTGCCTGTGCTGTGAATGGAGACCTTCAATTTGCTGACATCTGGAGCATAAGGTGTGACTGGAAAATGCACTTTTAGTATTGACAGGCATTTCTACCTACATTATTTTTCATAAATGAAAATTTCTTCAGCAGACATTGAACCAAATTGTTCTTCTAAAGATAATTTCAGACAGGATTTTCTTTACAGATAAGATGAACCAGGAAAGAGATAAACCAAGAAACTCAGAGTTAAGGTTAAAGATAATGAAATCCAGTTATCTAAAGCAGTGATTTTTAGCCTAACTCCTTATCACCTTTAAAAATTAGTGGATTATTCTGGATGACCCTGCAAGAAGCAAGAAACAAAAAGAAGTCTATAGTGTGACACCTAAATTCTGTCACCTGATGAGTCACAACTTAAAAAAATAAATTAAGGAAGCTCAAATTTGAAAATGTTTTCAAAAGAAATAAATTGGTGTTAAATCTTTAAAACAATCTTAGCTCTGTCCCACAACAATAGAATCCAGAGGCACATGTATTATTGGGAATGTATAGAAAAATGCGTCTTATCTTGATAATATAAGTAAATGAATATTTCTTTTCAGAATTAGCATTTGTGCCACTGCATGATGACTTTGCATTTCTTTGTATTTTGCTCCAGCAACAGTGGGACTCTAAAATGGCTTCATAATTTAATTTTGTA
>VZRX01003500.1:331760-364252 GCA_013398075.1 Notiomystis cincta
AACACAAAGAAAAAAAAAAAAAAAAAAGAAAAGAAAAAAGCAAGAAGCAAAATCTATTCTTAAAATCATGTACTTAGAAGACAAATAGAGAAGAGGAAGAGGAAAGAGCACTAAAGAAATGCTGAATATACTCTCTCAAGAAAAGTACCCAGACCAGACTGGCTTGTGGGAATTTTTATTAGTTCTGAAATTAGAAACAGGGCACTGAGGTTGGGGAGAGGGGAGTGTCTCAAACCAGCTGCAACTCATTTTAATTAAGGGCTAATTAGCAAGTAGAGCCTGCTGGAAGTGGGAGAAGTCGCTGTCCCTATATAATACAGAGCAGCTCAGTAAAGCAGTTTTTGAGTGCTTAGGGATACTAGCAAAGGGGAGAAGAAAAGAGAGAAAATTTAGAAGTGCTTGAGTGTTTCTGTAGGTGTTTTCTTTCCAAAGGTTTGTATTTCCTTAGAAATTCTTGTTCTATTAGTAGAAAAAGGTTAAAGATGAATATCTAAAGAAGTCAGGTAGAGAGTATAAATTTTTAAATCTCTTACTTCTTGAAGTTTATGATATTTACTTTTTCCTTCATCTTTTTCCTTAGTTCTAATGGTAGTTATTCAGAAAGTTGTAATTTATTATGGTAGGGAATTGTAGGTTTTAGTTCAATAACTAAAAATGGTAGTAATATTCTCCTAATCCTTAGATACTTCTGTGTTGCTTGGCTATTTGTTACCTGCACCTCCTTACAAAATATGAAGTAGATCTTTGATTGCAAAATCTGCTTTGATTTTCATTTATCTTAATCTAATCTCTTTCACATGTGAGACCCTAATAGGTGCCTATGTGATATTTCCTGCTGCCCTGAATTTAGACTATAGGGGCTATGAAAAAAAGATAAGAAAAACTAACTAGGACAGTTTCACCTGCTTATTTAGTCTTTTGAATTTTGCCAGAGAATAATCAATTATTTTTCTGAGTAATAACAGCAGAGGTGTTCCCTGTTAGATATGACAGTGTAGTCTCATATTGTGAGTTCTGTGTGCAGTTAGAGCAATTTACTGAGGTCCAGCTGCTCTTTATCATTCCCCAGAGTTTTTATGAGGATGGTGTAGGTCAGAAAAGGCTGGATTGAACAGCACTGAATCCCTGGAAGTGTTCAGGGCCAGGCTGGATGATGCTCTGAGCACCTTGGTCTAGTGAAAAGTGCCTTGCCCATGGCAGGGGGTTGGAAGGAAATGATCTTTGAGGTCCTTTCCAACCCAAAACATTCTGTGATCCTCTGAATAAGAATTTTCAACCTTAATGAGATCCAGACCTGCAGAGCAGCTGGGTGGAGGGACAGCAGCTCTGAGGGATTTCTTTTAAAGGGAAAATACTCCCGTGTAAAACTCAAACCTCTCAGGGATAGGAATGTGTTTCCCAATGTTTAATAAGGTTTGGAAGTAACAGATGGAGATAAGGAGGGTTTCAATGACTGGAAAAATGGCAGTTGTTGTGCTCACCTTGTTAACAGTTGAGGTGTCAGAAAAGAACAGGAGAGGATATAAATCTCTTAAACTTCAATTCCTTGGAAAGGTATGTAATAATTATTCTTGGAAGTCCAAATCAGATAGATGAGCAAAAGGAAGGTGACTGCCAATGGGCAATGTGGATTAAGGGTAAACTGTGGGTAAGCTTCTTGGGGTTGTTTTTTGGATGTAATTTACTTTGATTTAATTAGATTTTTGGTATTTTTTTTTCCCATAGCATCCTTTTTGTCTATAATCTAAAGAAAAAACAAACTCAAAAAAAAAATCAGCAATAACAAAAAAATAAGCAAACCAAAACCCACAACCAAGTTATGAAGAAAATTTCATAGGTAGTTTGGGTAACAATGTATTGTAGCTGAATGTGGGAGTAGTGGAAATAAGAATTCATATTTAACACTATGGTTTTATAAATTCAACCATCAAAGAACCAAGTAGACGCATAATCCATAGCATGATATATTTACTCCTAATTTGCAGATGTCTTCTAAGAAATACCCAAATAAGAAATAAAATTGCAGAAAGAAGTGGCAACTACTATTTGGAATGACAAGATTCTTAATGCAGGGCCTACAAGTGAAATAAATCTGAAACCCAAAACTAAAGCAAGAAAAATGATAATTCACATATAATTGTAGGCAGGACCTCAGAACTTGGAAAATTATTTTGTCATTGTTGTTTGTTTGCCTAGAAGGAAAAGGAGTTCTTATTTTCTGAAGCTGTGAAACTGTCTGTTTAGAAGCTGTGCCTTCTCATTAACATGAAATTTCTTCAGTGCTGTAATGAAGGGTTGGCTTCTGGCTATGTTAAATTTAACTATAATTATTTTCATCCTGACGCCTTTGTATCTGATGATTCTTTTCTTATCAAGCTGGATAGCAGATGCATAATCAAAAGGAAAAGTGCATCTAATGCTTAATTATTTTTTTAATTATTTTTTTATGATCTGAGTAAAATAACCTGCATGAGATAATGTCTTTGATTAATATTTTTTTTGTCCTGGTTTACTGTATTAATTAGGAAACATCAAATAACTACAAAAACGTAATTTAGATGAAGTTTATTACCATAAATAACTTATTTGAATTGTTAGTCTGGGCAACCAAAATAAGAAATTTAGAATTGCATGTGACACAGCTGAATATGTGGAATTTCATCATTTTCTCTGTAAAATGATATTTGGAGATACCTCTCCTGGTTGCATTACAGCAAAGCAAGCTCACAGTAATGTTATGCTCCAGAAGCATCTTTGCCAACATCAGTAAGTTAGTTAAGATATAGAGATTAATCTTGACTTTTTTTTTTTTTCCCTAGACCAACTCTAAGGTCAATATCCTTACCTCCTCTAAAGCTTTAAATAAATAAAATTTTCATCATTCTCAGTAACATTTGCTGATTGTGAAGCACCAGCTCAGGGCAGAGAATATCCAGACCACTCCCAAAACCTGGTCTGGGGTACTAAACTGGAGCTCAATCATGCTGAAATGTGATGTCAGTAGTTCCAGAAAACCAAATTTTTTTAACATTTTTCAATTAGCAGCAATTATTTTGTTTGCTTTAGCCTAATTTTGGCATAATCAGAACTACAAAAAGGAGAAAACTCCAATTTTCCTTCCAGCTTGGTTGCCAGTGCTTTGAGTGGAAGTTGGAGCTCAAGCTCTGCATCTCCTTGCTGTTCTAGCACATGGCTACAAGGTAAACTATACCTGCTTTTTAGCTGCTTTTTGCTTTATTAAGTAGGAGACAATGGAGATCTCAGAATTTTTATGTTCTCATTAGGTCTTGGAAGTGGCTCCCTTATGAAGAAATTTTCATGTTTTATGAGAAGTTCATATAAATGTGCTGCTCCTGAGGAACAGCACCTGGATAATCAGGATATAATTTATTTCTCCTGATCTTGGGGTCTGTGAGCAGGCCAAGCTGATGGTGCAGAAGCTGGAAACATGAGGTGTGTAGAGCTTGGCTCTCATGGTTGGTGTGGGTTGGATACTGCTCCATGTGAGAGGTCCTTGACTGCTCTTCTGCTCATTGCATTCACAGAGAGAGCCTGGAAGTGTCTTTATAGCAGAAATATTGCATGACCAGCTCGTTCTTGAGCTTAAAAGAGGCTTCCTAGAGAGACTGAGTGCACAGAAGCTTAGAGTTACTGCCAAGCACCATGACTGGTTCAGAAGAGAAGGAAACTATTTTGACAGCTCTGAGGAAAAAAAGAGTTTGGACATGTGGATGGAAGCTCTGTTAGGGCACTTTGATTCAAGGCCAAACAATCATTCCAGTCTGATTTATTTGGAATTTTTTGCTTTGCAAAATGCCTATTATGAAGTATAAATCCACAACCACTCAGCAGGCAGATCTGCTTTTTGAAAGGGGCTCTTCAGGAGCAATGGGAGCCTGGTGGGAACAGCCACTCAGTCATACAGCATTAGACTCCTGAAAGTCTCACAGAGCTGCTAGGAAGAGATGTTCACATCCTTGTAGATCAGGGAGTTAAACATTACCTGGGTAAGCCAAACAACTTTTCTCTGAGAAGTCTGACTGTGGACAGGAGACATTTTCTACATATTTCTAAGGATCCAACTCTGAATATTTGGAATATTAAGCTGCCAAAAAGGTTGGCAAAGGCACTTTGACTTCAAGCAGATTTTATGGTGCTCATTGACTTGATTTAGCTTCATCCAGTCCTACCTTTTAAGCTTTTTTTTCCCCATCATCCCCAATATGATTCAATGTCTTATATACTTGGTGAGACCTATAGAGATAAAATACAAAGGATTAAGTTCAGGACAGGATGGTAGTTTAGGTAACCCCATCTTCTGTGGGAGTAAATCCAGGGAAGCAAAGGAAGTAGTGCATTTCTTCTAATTTATTGGATACATGGTGCATTAAAATGTTCAACAAAATATATTGCAATATTTATTTACTCCTACTTTTATGCCACAGGATTTCAGTTCTGCACAGTTTAGGAAATAACTTCTTAATTTGTCTCTGCAAGCAATTATGCCAACATCTCACATAAACAATTTTATTAATTTTATTACAAATTACTAAAACTAGTATTTAGAAAAACACTGGATATCTCCCATATGTCTGTCAACTTATACTAGGTGAAAGTAGTAATGGAAAAAAACAGTTTTGATGTCAATTCTATGTTTAGTAGTGCTTTTTTGTAATATTCTTTATCAAGGGTAGGTATATTCTGTTTCCAGCTGGACAGAGGAGTCAGATTCCACCTCAAAAATATCCCAACTGGAATTGTACTTCCTTTTTTATGCTCATCAGTCACTTCAGGGTAAGAAAACACTTTTGTGTGCCACACTGAGTCCTGCTATTCACACAATTAAGTTTTCTGACTCTTGTTAATATCTTAAATGGAATGATTTATTCCTGTTTGCAATAACTATAGGGTAACACTTGGTCTAAAGTATGGCCCCTGCTCTCAGAAATGAGGCTTCAAAATAACTTCCAGACTGAGTCATCTCTCAGGGAAAATCATAATGTGAATTGCACTGGCCATGTAATCCTTTCAGCAGCTTGGGAAGATGCTGAGTCCAGATGCAGCCTTTAACTCAGTACCTGTGTGGAAGGCAGGAGTGGAGCTTGCAGTGACTTCAGATGAATCAGACCAGAATTGTCTCCCCCACACCTAAACAGCTGCTTTTAACCTCTGCACGGATTTCTGAGCTTCTTGGGCATCAAAGTTGCTCTGTTTCTGCCCACACCTTGCCCACCACATATTTGTGAGCTCCTTTGTACCTCAGAAGTTTTAGGAATAAGGCCTAAAGTAATGAGATGTGTGGTGGTGTCTCTGAATACATTGAAGGATACCTGAGTAAAATTAAACTTAATTAATGGCAGAGCTGAGCTTAAATATTTTCCAATTAAGGTTAGAACTGATGTTAGAATGTACTCTTGGTGTAACATTGTCCACTCAGAACAGGTGTGGACCATGGCTTATTCCCAACAGCAAAGCCCCACTGAACTCAACAGTATAAAAAAGTATTAAAAACTCTGTTTTCTGGAACATTTTTGGAACATCTGATGAACTCAGGTGAATGCAATCTTGCTTTTGATTTATAAAAACTGGACTCCAAGTTTATCAGGTTTTGAGGAATAAAACTGGAAGAATTCCAAGCTGGTACATGGCTATCTAAGAAGAATTTGATCTCAGCTAAATTTTAGACTAAAGTTAGGGCAGCTTGGGGCTTTTTTGCAAACCAGCCTTGCCTCCAGGTTTAATCAGTTTGGAAACTTTGTCTTTTCAAAGAAAGGCCAGGCAGAGGGTTTTAGTCACAGAAGATTGATGCACTCCATGGGGATTTTTATATTAATTCATTCTTTTCTGTTGTCTGCAGTGATGTCAGTTGCTCGTGTTTTCAATCAGTAAAACACAAGCTAAAATTATGGGTTGCTAAATATAAATAACCTGCAACATTGTTTAGTTTGACAACTTGTTTGTAATGAAGACCCAAAGCAAAATACAAAATGTTAATTCGGGCAGAAATGAAACCTTGCAATAATTTTTGCTCATTGCTCCTTAATTACAAATTAATAATGTGTAGAAAATATGATTATAAAGCCCAACAATAAATGATATATGACTGCTGGTTTGTCTGAGGAGAGTTTTTCTCTCTCTGGATTTTGTTTAAGAGACAAGGGTGAAAATTTCAAGGTAAAACATTTGGCAGCACAGGGATTTTTGTTAAGAAAAGTTAAATAAAATTAAATTCCACCTTTATAAACAGATTAAATCACTTTTAGTAGTCATGGGGAAAATAAATAATGCATATTTTATAACCCTAGGTTAAATTCAACTGCCTTGAAATCAAGGTTATTTGTGAAGGGAATTCTTTGAAATCTCTAGTAACTGGGACTCTAAATAGGAACTATTTTATTTATTTATGCACTAGCATAAGTACAAAAAGATGTGAGTGTGCTATCCATTAATAAAAGTTGTAGGATTATATAAAATATATAAATAAATGCAACTGAATATGTTTTATTTGTCTTGAGGATGCCTATGCATGTGTGCATGTAAACAGGGAATTGAAGAGGTTTTTTAAGAAATATTGCAAAAAATATTCATTTGCATGTATTGAAGTTAAAATTTATATGACTTAAAAGTTAACAGCTCAGATTTTGTTGTTGTTGTTTGTTTTTCACTAGAAAGGCTTTTTCATAAACATCCATGTTCCATGAGGTGATGATCAGGTAAATCCCATTGGTACAGGGGTGAGTTCCCAGGACTTTTCCCTTCAGATGAGAAATTTAGCACTCAGATTATACAAGTAGCATTTTTTGCCTAAATAACCCAGACCCACTTTTACTTCTGTAAATGGTGGAGGTAAAACCAGTGGTGATAGCAGCAATAGATTATGTAGGGTCCCTAAAGGGGTGTGCTCATCAGAGGGAATAGTGGGGAAATACCAAGACTTTCTGAATTAAATTATTGTGATACATTGATACAAAAATCATTCAGCATAACCAAACCAAGACTGATTTAAGAGTACAACAGTCTTACTCTGCTGGTTGACATTATGGCTGAGACTGGTGCAGATTAGCTCCCCCTGACCTTTCCTTTTTGTCTGAGGTGCAGTGGCCAGAACACTTCTTACTTGGCTGTTTCTGTCTAGAAACATTTTCACATATATTGCAGCTTCACTCATGCCCAATAGAATCCTCTTTACTGTTAATCCTGCAGCAGACACTTCTACTGGAGCTGATTTTTATTTCAGAAATAATCTCACAATGTCCATTTTAAACTTGGCTTATTGACTGGTTTAGACATCGACATTTTGTTTCCTTCTCAGACAGATTTTAATGGGTGAGAGGAGCTGCATCACCCTCGTGGTTCTCAGTGCAGGTACTCACCTGAAAAATGGAAATTTCACAGGTTTATTAGCAGCTGCCAAACCTGGCAGTGTGGCACCTTGGCTCCTTCATTTGTGCTTCTACAGCTGACAGAATTGGCTAAAAGAATTATTTAAACCCCATGCTCTGACAGTTCCCCTGTAGAAAAACTCCTATAACCAGCTGTGTTTTAAGATCAGGATAGAAATAGTAGGACTGCTCGACTGGTGGTTTTTTTAGGATACTATGATGAGGCAAGTTAGCCCAGAGGAGTATGTTTTTCTTTCTTGCAAGGCAGTATTATATTTATAATTTCTGTACAAAGAAAAATACATCGTCTTGGAAAGACTTTCAGCCCTTCAGGGTCAGAGAATGGTGGTTAATGTAGTGACATGAACATCCTTGGTTATTTGTAGCAAAGATACTAATACAGGATGCTACAGCAAGGCTATTTGTAGTAAATAGCTTTGCAATAAAAGCACAGCCTTTTGCAATAAAAGCAAAGAGTGGAGAGCAGGTGGAATTGTTTGTTGTATTCAAAGTGTCAAACAGCTTTCTCTACCCATTTCTATAATAAAAGAACCAAAATATTATTAATGTAGTTGTTAACTAAAGATTCTAAACTGCCTTTGGGGAGGCTGTGCTTAAAAAGCTAAATGGACTTTTCCATTCTGCCTATCTGGCATTTGCACAGTGTTAAACCTAAATGCATAATTTCCACATTGACTGATGCAATTCCATCTGCTTTGAATGGTAAGGGAATTGTCACTTTAACTGTAATGCAAGAATCCACCTGTCTGCTAATAAATAAGACTGATCCATGCACAATATATGAACATGAAAAGATCAGGTTTTTATCCAGGGACACACGAAATTCAAATTTGCTATTTTGGGTTCTTGTCAGGGAACACAGAATTGGTCATAAGACTTTATTCTGTATTTTTGGGCAGAAACTTAAACTTTGAATGGGGCTCTGCTCACTCCTCAACTATTAAATAAGATTCATTAAAAGAGCAAGTGGAGAATTGGTAGGAAAATTGAGACAGAAGAGAGAGTAGAGATACGAGAAATTATCCCAAGGACTCTGAATTTTTTGCCTTCATAATAGCAACACAAAAAAGTTAGATTCTGGTAGCTTCTGTCATTACTGTAATACTGAAAAATGTTGTAGGCAGCCATTTGGGCCCAAGTCTATTCTTACAACACAAGGTATTGAGAACAATAAACTTCTCATCAGAATTCTTTGAGGTGCTTTAAGTCAGGCACATGCAAGCAGAGTCATTTTTAAAGAGCAGCTCTAGAATCTCCAATATCCAACTTATGGGAGCCTCAAGAGCCAGCTTTGAGTGAATAGCTGGACAGCTCATAAATTTAGAGATGTTCTTCAAGCCAAAGGGTACCTCACAATGATTTATCCTCCTGTGCAGTTTGGCTCATGGAAATTTAACTAATCCTTCTTTGTTAGGTCCAATAATTTTATCACTCACTGGTTCATGTTCTGTTTGTGACATTGGGAACATCTCAGATGCACATTCACAGCAATTTGTTAAATAATTTGTTAGCAATTTCTGTAGCTGGACACGTAATTGAACAAGCTCCTCCACAGAAAAATGGAGATACGTGAAATTCTTTTTTTTTGTTTGTTTTTCCTCATTTGGGGAAATTTTCCTCTGATATTTTCATAAACAAGAAGACTTATTAAGGTTGGTATCAGCACTGCTGTATGCTGTAATGACAGAATCCTTGATCTAAATTTTCCAGGATCCTGGTACCCTTTTTACAACAGGATAAATCCAGTCTGTGCACAGTTCCCATATAAGTAAAGGACTTTTTAAGGCATAAGGGATATTATGACTTGTGACCCAAATTTAATTACAAGATGAGTACAATTTTAGCAGTTGTGTATTTTGAATGCTGAAGAATTTACTTTAAAGATTAAAAGACATTCAGTTCCTTCACTGAGCAATGTCTCTACCAGCAGAGTTTATGTAGGATAGAGGTGATAGCTATTTAACTTACATTCACAAGAACAAACTTATTACCATGCAGTGACTGTACCTCCAACTTAGCCAATATTTGAATTCCACATCTCTGCAGGAAACCAAATAACATGAACAGTTGCTGGGCCAGGAAACATGAAGAAAAAAATATTTAATAAGAAAAAATTTTTAAAAATTACTTATATGTAATCTAACCCAACATTGACTTACTCTACATAAAGAGAACTAGGAAAAAAAAACCCAAACCAACAAGTAAAAGAGACAATAGGTACTGGTATTGCCCTGTACTTTTCACCTCACATAATTTTGACAGTCCTGAGGTAGATCTAAAAAATTCTAGATTTCTATAAAGGAGAAATACAAGATCTTGAGTTCTTTTTACTGAGAAATGAGATTCACTTTATCTCAGTTAGCTATAACTTTGCTTAATGTCAGCAAATTCTTATTTCTAATTTCCAAGCATATTCTACCTCTTTTGAAAATAGGGACACAGTGGGGTAATTAGGGATGGTGTTTCATTCTCTGCTTTTAGTTTTCTGCATCATACCTCTTCAATCTTATTTTGGGAGCTCCTTTGCAACTCTTTTTAAGCAAGACTTGGTGACAGGACCAAAAATATTCCCTCAAGCTGCTATTCTGGTTTCTGAGTGGCACCAGTGGTACCAGTGGTGTGTTCAATTAGGTGTCCAGCTACAGAAAGTGCTAATAAA
Organism: Notiomystis cincta; assembly: GCA_013398075.1. Lineage (NCBI taxonomy): Eukaryota > Metazoa > Chordata > Aves > Passeriformes > Notiomystidae > Notiomystis > Notiomystis cincta. The sequence continues at coordinate 341,823 of VZRX01003500.1, forward strand.
TTATTTAACAAACCTGTTAAATGTTATGGTAACACCTGGTGGATCCCTTTGTTGGGGGTTTCTGGTACACTTCAAACACCTGTCTGGTTTAAAGGTAGAAATTAGGAAGTGAATGTTGGTTCTGCCATCCTCTGGGATTAGGAATTGTATTCATTAATAGAGAAAAGAAACTCTTGCCCAGTTTACAACAAGGCCATCACCAAGATTTTCAAATTGTCTCTTCCCTGGATTAATTTCCATTATATTCAGGACATTTCCAGGTCCTGAACAGTCTTGTTTTAACTGTACAAAGTGTCTGGTCAGGTTGTTTGATACAGAATCTACACAAGGACAAAATGGGAAAAGGACTGTGTACTTCTTTAGCAACGAGCATGCTCTAGTTACATTTCATATTTCAAAGGAGTTTGCAAAGCATTCAGAAAAAATCTATGCCTGACATGAAAATATGGTTATTTTCTCCTTATATTTTCCAGGCAGGATGGGGTATTTTTCCACAGAGTTGTATTAAGGGAGTGGCTGTAGTGCATCAGAGAAAATGTCCATTTAACCTTGTATTCTATCACACAACATTACCAGTGTTTGGTAAGGGGAATAAAGTGAGAGAAATCTGCTATGATCCTTTTCAGGAGTGTTTTCTCCCAGCTTGATGAAATTCCTGTTCAGAGTCCCCCCTAACAGGCAGAAGTGCCTTTACTTAATAGCCCACAGTGAATTATTTATTTTATTAAGATCTTCAACTTCATCAAGTGCCTTTTCAATACTTCTAAAAGTTTGATGCACACCTGCCTGTGGCAAGGAGTACTCTTAACTCTCCACTTTGAGAAGGAATGCTTATTTTGGGTCTGCCTGCTTTATTTTTCATTCCATTGAAAGAGACAATGAACGACTTGTTATCTTTTTATCTTTCATGTGCCACTGATGGCATCTGTCATGTACTTCTTCACTCATCTCTTTTTCCAGGCTGCAAAGAGCTGGTCTATTATACACTCATCATTCTGATGCCATCCTGTACCTTTGATCAGCCTTGTATTCCTACAAGGACTTGGACAGGTGCTGAGAAGATAAATGACATTGCAGGGCAATTCCAAAGCTGGGTTTACAGGTCCCTCTGAAAGGTCTTGTCCTAAAATACAGATTGCTTTTGAAGCCACACCTTCACACCACCACAGTACCTCAAACTGCCTCTGCACCAGCTGGACATGGCCATAGCAGATTTTCTTTGGGATGATTATTAGTATTACATTTTCTTCCCAAAATGCATGAAGCCAATAAAGCACAGGAAGAGAGGAGAGATGTAAAGGAAAGTGGGATTAAATCCGTGCTCATGTTGCTGAAGAATATTAACATATTAAAGGCAAAAGTTGTTTCAAGATCTGACAGTGTTAGAAGAGTAAGGTAGCTAAATCTGTATATCTAATGTGATCTATGGATCTAAGGCTTAGTATCTGCAACATTTCAAGGAAGGGTTGGAGATTTTACCATTTGAACAGTATAAAAGACACTTCAGACAACAAAATGCTTTGAAATTGTTTATTTGCATTTCTTAAAATCACTTGTCTCTTCAAGGACACTTTTTCTGCCTCCTTGCTTTGTATTTCATGTATTGATTCTCTCAAGCTAGATCATAAACCACGTGGAGTTTTTAAGGATTGTCTCTTTAAGCTTTGCCTTGCAGATTATAATCCTTCAGAGCAAGGGAAATGACTCTTCTACACAACAAAGACATCTGAAAACAGGTATATAATTTACTTTTCTTGTGTTGGAAGCAGAGATTGGTGTAGCCTGGTTCTGAGAACACCTTTAAAGCCCTGTCTCCACATGCAGCCCAAACTGTCTGAGTTCCAGCTGTCCACAATCCTTGTGTCAGGATTTTTGTGGCCCATCAAGAAGGGACTCCCTGCCTGTCTGCAAACATGGGCTGTGTTGAGATAATATGCACTCAGTTCTGAGGACAATCTCAAATGTATTCCACTTGTACAATTTTAATATTTTCCCCCCTGCTGGCACATGCCATGAGATCTGTTCCAGCAGAGACTGCAAGAGCCCTTGCAGACAAGAAATGAGGGGTGGTTTGATCAAACTGACCCTCTCACACCCAGAAATTAGAGGTAAATGTGCATCTTCCATCCATGCAGGGACAGTTCTCATAGACACTGAAGGTCAGCTGCCCATAAGTCTCAGGACTTACTAAAACACATGAAAACCTAAATTCCTTTTCTTGGCAGTCACTGGCAGAAGCTGCAGTGCTGGGCTATTGCTCATTTGCTGACAAGTCAATGGTGCCCTTGGAGTTGTCATCTGATTTCAGCTGAGACTTCTGGGAAGGAGAGGGAAAACTTCAGGGAGAAGAGCCAGGTCCTCAGCTGATGGAAGAATTCAAGCTTCAGCACTGCTGTACTTCAGTAGCCTTATTTTAATCCTGTAGAAATAATCCTTTGGAGAAGGGAAAACAGTCCCAGGTATGATGTTTCACAACTCATTTTCCTGTTGGATTACACAGTTTAGCACTGGCACCAAATTAAAGAATTGTGATAAAAATACTGCAGAGATGATTTCTACTGGGAGATAAGGTCCTGCTGCTTAAACAGTTTAGGTGGAGAATGCTGGCTCTGGGAGAAAGATGCCTTTGGAAAAAGGATGTTGCAATAGGAAGATTTGGAAGTTCATGATAATGAGTCAGTTGAAATGGGCAAAACCTGTGTGAGTTATCATCACATCTGTGGCTTGATATCAAGGTCTTCTAATATGGGCTGAGAGGTTTCATCTTAAATTTCAAGGTCAAAATATTCCCCAAATTTTTCTAGAATTAGGGTATTCTGGGATACAAAGCATGCTGGCAGATGAGGAGTGTTTTAGGATCCTATGGGCTTTCAAATATTTGGCAAGGACTGTCCAATTTGAATGGAAAAAGTTTAAAATTATAATTCTGGAGCTGTCTTGGTGACATGCACAAAGAAAACCCTGAGGGAAGATTTAAGCAGAGGTGTACAGGTGACAAGACTCACACAGTGAGCCTCACAATTACAGTTGTAAAATATTTGGCATTCAGATGCTTTTTATTACACTTGTTAAATATTTCTGTGCCTGTCTTCCACTGTGCACACTGACTTCTCTCTAAGACCAACAGCAGAACCTTGGGACCCTGGAGAAAAATCAGTGCTGCAAGAACTAGATTAAAATACCTGGTAAAGAAGCTTTTATTGGTTTACACTGCACCAAACCTCAGATACAGGAAGTAATTACTTACATACAGGAAAACCCCTCTCAAATACTTTCTCAGTGCTGGTTTCCAGGAAAGAATCCTCCTGAGAAATTAAGAAAATGAGATTAAAAGAACACAGAAAACTCTATATCTGATTACAAAAACATCTCTTAAAACTGGAGTTAAAACAATGTAGAAATTGCATGATAAATAAATGTGTGAGTGTATAACCTGATACTCTGTGAAAGGGAAATGCACAGAATCTTTCAATTGTGCTTAAATGTCTGCTTCTCACTCACAGCTTTTCTAAGCTGCTCAAATCCCTGGGCTTTCCAGGCTCGTGTGTGATATCAAAGCATTTTTGGTCACACAGCTGTGGGTGTTTGACCAGGTTTATTCCAGCTGTGTTCTCCCTACCTGCACCTCCTACCAAAAAGGAACAGAGAAATTATTCATTTTTGTGGCAGGTTGTCCAGGTCATTGTTGCCATAGGAACTCTGACTTTCAGAATTCTTTGTCTTCTCCATCTCAGATTATTCAAGTTCACTTTTGGCAATGATGTTAGTTCTGGATTTAATAATAGGCTTTTGTTTGTAAGCCAATAAACAAGGGTGGAGTTTATCTGCTTCTGATACCCTGAACTTCTAAGACTACAGGATTGAACATGGCAGGGTGTAAATGAGCCAGCCACATATACTGAAATATTGTTAAACTCAGTTTTTGCAGATGTTGCCTTCAACATGTCAGTGAAGTGGTAAATGGCAGATATTTATGAGATTTATAAAAAAACTCTATTTCCTTGATTTTTTTTGCCTACACACAGCCTTTTTCACAATGGATTTGATAGCATAGAGAACCACAGCAATGCATTCTAAAATCACTCAATGCATCTCAGACTTGACCTAATTGATTTATAATATAAATAATTTGTTTCTATGGGCATGGAGTGAATCTACCTTACCAAAAACTCTGGCATATTCCCACATTAAAATTTCATGGGATTTTTGTGTAGGAGAAGATATGACCTGGTAGCAACAACTGCAGTTCTAATAATAATTGTGCCTATTGATCACTGCTTGCTGAAATTGCCTGGGTAAAAGGTTATCAGAAATAAATACCATCCCCCACCTCCAAAAAAAAAACCCCAAACAAACACTAACAAGTGCAACTGTGGATTATTTATAGTTGAAAAATAAGTCAGGCTGTCTCATGAACCAGATTCCAGATTAGCTGCAAGAGGACCTTTTGAGAGGAAAAAGCCCAACAAACCCCATTTAAAACTTTCCTGATGTTGATGTTCTGCAGCCACAATTGGCACACAAAAAATCAGCTTGATATTGTAGAATTTTGATTTCTTGACCAATTACCCTAGAATAAATCCATCCATCAAAATGCAGTTTACCTGTTTCTAATGTGTCTTGAAAGGTGATATTGTAGCTATTTTTCTCACTGTCATGATGAACAGAGACTCTTAAATGAATGAGAATTTTTCCTTTTCCTTATAGAGGCCATTTCCTCCAGTGGCTTTGATTGTACTGATAAGCCATACCCAGAGAAGTTGGGCCAGTTTTGTTCTGTGTGGGTGTCTATTAAAAAAACACTGCTGTCAATGTCATTTTATAACCTTTGAGAAAACTGGGAGAGAAAGAAAGCTGGAGAAGATATTGACAAAGTTCTGAAAGCACAGAATTTGGAAGAAATAGAGGGTAATACTCTACATTCTCTCACTGGAGTATCTTAATTGTTCAAATATATAAAACCAGAGAATCATTTAGGCTGGAAAAAATCTTTTAAATCATTGAGTCTACTCATTAACCCAGCACTGCACACTCACTACAAAACCATGTCCCTAAACTCCATGTATGTTCATGTTTTACATGGTGAGTTCTTGGCTGCTTTCCTTTAGGTGCACAGTTGTCTTTTGGAAAGAGAAATTTCACTGAGATTGAATTTTTTGATTACAACATGCTTGTAAAAGAAATTCAGCATTATTGCAAATTACTTCAAATTCCTTTTGGCTTCATTAAAAAAACCCAACAAAACAACAGACCAACATATTTAAATTAATTCCCTTTGTTTTAACCTATTTATATCTAAATGGTCAATAAATTTGTTTGAACTTTGTGTTAAGATGTTGGTATCTGTTTTATGTAACAATAAAAAGAGGTGGAAAGTCACAGCTAAGTGCTGGCATTGACTGGAGCTCTCTGTGGGACACAGTGAAATGTTCCATGGAGAATTAAAACTTCCCCACTTTGCCATTCCAGGGCTGTGTGTTCCTGAGCACATATTTGGATGAAGAAAATAACTCACTGCCTTCTCACAGCTCCAGTTGGTTGGGCTGAGTCTAAAAAAGCTCCTGCCATAATCCTCTGCTGTTCCAAGTATTTTTAAGCACCACAAGAGTGGGGTTTTGGGGCCACGCCGACGCTGTCTGGCAGTGCCTGAAAAACTCCCACCTCCCCCAGTGAGTTGGATTCATGGCATGGAGCCCTCAGCACGAGAAGCTGCTTGGTGTGGTGACTGTGCAGCTGGGAAAGGGTTTCTTTTTGTGTTCTAATTCCTCCCCATAAAGCCCATATCCACTTATCACTGCACTGTGGAAAAGGACAGACAAGTTCAGCTATGTCTACCTGGCAAAACAACTGAACCCTTATGCCTAAAATTATGGTTTGTCCCACTGAATAGCAAATATATGTTCAAATAGGACCTGTTAATCAAGATATAAATTTCCATAGTCACAGTCAAATGCAAAACCTGAAAGGCATTAATCAAGAATTTTAGGATAATCACATTTGTCTGTCTGTGTAAACTTTTCCATCTCAGTACAAAGTAAAAGTTGCATAGATGAATAATGAAATTATTTAATATCTGGGAACATTTATGGAAGAAAGCTGTGTTAGCTTTTGATTAGGCTTCTGTGGGAGTGTTTAAGAATGGCTTAGTGAGAGGAAGATCTTCCCTGTATAGTGTATTTTATAGCTGGTTACAGCTTGGAGTAGATAAAGATGGAGGGGCATGCTCAGGGCTCTCCTGAGAGCACAGCTGACACAGATCCTTTGGGTTCTTCTTTGAGCTATACATATGGGTTTTTTCCTTAAAAAAAAAAATTACAATGACAAAAAACAACCAATCAAAAAACCCCAACCAACAACCAAACAAAAAAACCCATACAAAAACCCACAAACAAAACAAAAAAAACACCCAAACCAAAATCACAACAAATCAAACAAGACAGAAAGATAAACCAAGAAATCTGATCCATGAGAGTCTGGTGGATGCTGCAGTCTTTGTAATTTCAACAATACATTTAATGTTTTTGTGTTTGTGCTGCTGCAGGGCAAAAAATACTACAGCTATCCCTGTGAAAGATGCCCTCATGTTTTCTCTTCTCTTGGAAACACATCAGCAGCCACTGACTGTCTCAGCCCCTTCTTTGCTAGTGTGTTGGTCAGGATGGTTAATGAAACAGCAAACCTAATATCTGATATCTCCTAAGTATCCTTTTGAATAAATGAGAGCTTTCCCCATCACAGTTTGAAGCCCTGAGGTAAAAAGGACATAAATACAATTATTTGCTGTTAGGTCTGTCTGCTTCAAATTACAGCAAAACTCTCAAAGACCAAATACCAAGTCCTATTTCATGTTTTAATAACCATAAACTATAATGGGATTCATATCTGCAAACATTTATTGCTCTGTATCACAAGGATATTTTTAGCTGCTTTGAAGGCTGCTATTATGAAAAAAAATTAACAAAGGGAAAATGATAGCTGCTCTTAAATTAGATATTAATCTGGAAGCAACACTTAAGCTAAACAGTAAAGATAACTTTTCTGGGAATTTAAAATTAAAACCTCAGAGGTGCAATTAAAACAAGGAGTCAAGTACTTCAGTTTTTTTTCTGGTTTTGTCCTTTGCCTGCTGAGTTGAGCATTTTAAAAGTTAGTCATTGTGAGAGAAGGATGCCTGAGAAGTCCAACTGGATTATCCAGCATGAGGACAAGACCCTCCTAGGTAAACAAGAAAAGAAGGAAATACATAAAAGAAGGAAAGACGTAAATGGGGTGAAAATTTAAAAAAACAAATGCATGGCTTGACTTACCAACAAATCCAACCTTTTCAATGCATCTGGTGACTGCTTTTACCTGGATGACCTGAAGAGGGTCATGTAAGGGACTCCATTAGGAGCTCATCCTCTCAGCTGCTGCCTAACACTGGCCAGAGAATTCCCTGCAGAGAACTAAAAAACTGGTTTTCAACAAGAATTTCTAGAACTTAATTTAGAAAACCATTTGTGTGGCAGTGATGGACAATAGAGAAGCTATCCTGACCTGAGGTGAGTTGTGCTTATTGTAGTTATTTTTCTGTGCAGTTTAAGAGTGCAAATAACTTCTGGATTGCATGTGTCAGATTCCATCTCCAGCTCACAGTCAGGGAACTGTTCTGACTTCTCCCTGATAATTTAACACAGAATATATTCCCATTTCAACAGGTGTCTGAAGAACTTTGCCTCCTTTGTGGTCCAATCACAACATAAGAATGCAATGAGACAGGGATGGGTGGATGGATGGATGGATGGATGGATGGATGGATGGATGGATGGATGGATGGATGGACGGACGGACGGACGGACGGATGGATGGATGGATGGATGGATGGATGGATGGATGTACAGCTGCCTATGATCCTGTGCCCTAATTCATTCCTTATGGTATTAGCTGGATTAGCCCTGGTGATGGAGAATTTGGGAAGCTGTCAGGAAGGGCAGCTGAGGTCTCATTTCTCATTCCCTGGGTTGGAATGAACACTGTTATAACAAGAATATCTCCTGTGCTTTCAGTTCTTTGCCACTTTGATATTGGTGGACAGGGTTCCTCATAAAGAAACTTTTAATGCAAGTATATTGTTGTATAAAATGGGCAAGAGCAAAGCTCACACCCAGGACTAAACAAACAATTCTGATGGCAAAAAGACTGAAGTCATTTTTCTTCTGCATGGTCAGGATTTAGTTCAGCTAAATCATTGCAGCCAAATAATTGCAAATAATTGACCTATCGTGACAAGTGATTTGCACATAGATCAAAGGACTAAATTTATCTGGTGAATGATCATTTTTTACCATGTTTCTTTAAAGTTTCCAAGTCATGCAGTTAGGAGAAGGGCAGACTGAACACAGCCATTCTCCCAGCCATTTTCACAGGAACGTTGTCAGTGTTCCCCTGGACATTGCAGGAGAGATGTTGCACAACAGATCCAAGATCCATTTTCCCATTGTCTCCAGAGGAATGGAGAGGCACAGCAGACTCTTCCTGGCCTAGAGAGGACTCAGTGAGGCTATGGGGCTGCTGCTCAAACAGAATATTACCCATCTTGAGGCAGCAGGGAGTTGCAAAGAGCTTTCTCTGCGCTGCACCACCAAGAGCTACACTGAGCTCTTCACAGCACGATGTAGAGCTGCTCAAAAGTCCTCTGAGAGTAATTTTATTCCTTAGTAAGAAGCCAGAATAATATTTAGCACACATTTTTATGCAACCTTTTTGAGGTAGACACAATTCTACTACATACAAGTTTTTAAGTTTTTTTCTGTTTTTATCCTCTATCATTTTTTTCTTCTTGACTATCAAAAAATCCCCCCCTAGAAAATTCTATTTAATTTAAGACTAAATAATAGAATGAAGCAAGAAGGGAATGAAAATAGAAACAACTCCCATGATATTTTAAAGTTCAAATATGTAGCATCAGAAAATACTGAGGACAGGAAAACCTCAAGAAAGGAAACATACAGAAAAAGGAGGGAGAGAAAATAGATATTCTCAATACAGCATATTTCCACAGAATAAAGAAATAGGAGGGGGAGAAAACAGTTGAATCTGAAAGGTACTGGGTTTTACATTTTCTGAAAGGTATCTAAAATTTAATTATTCTTTTCTTTTATTTCAGTCCTTCATTACCAATGTGCCTTGAAAGGTGCCAAATCCCCTTTTAAAACTTGGCTACAGATTTATTATCCTCATGACCTGATCTTACATGGCATTCACTTTGCTTTTAGTTTCCATTTATTTTTACCTGTGTGCCAAAAACTTCAATTTTGTGGTAACCCAAAGTATCTGTGAACCATTCATGAATATTTGCTGAATGAGCAGTTCCTCCTCTTTCTTTCCCTCCATTTTTTCTCTGTCTCTTGCAACATTTTGCCACAATAAAACCAAAAGGAACTTAATTTTTCTGATTTCTCTACAGCATTTTGGAAGCAAACTTAATTAGATATAAATTCTAAGAAAGAAATATGATGTTTGTAACAGAAAAAAGTTGGCAGATTTTGTCTTTGGGTAGGGAGTGAAAATTGAGAGGTTGGTCCTAGAGCAATAGAGAACAAATTTTCTTCCTATAGTCATAAAATATCCTTGTGATATTTTGATGGTGAATAACATTTTTATGATCTTTGCCAACAACCTTTTGTGGGCAAAGAATAATTTGAACTATGCATTACATTAATCTAACTTTATATATTCTTGGAGAATTCACAGAGCCAAATTATACAGTTTTTTACATTTCCATAATTTTCAACAGAACTGGGGCTCTTAAAGACCATATGTTTGTGTACATATATATATATAGATAGATATATCTGTATGCTTTTCTTGACACTGTTTCATTGGTATTTCTACAGACACTTTAATCATCAGCTAAACTTTCTCACAGTGTCTGGGTAGCTTCCTGAGTAGTAAAATATAGTGTAATACTGAAAATTAAATAGCTGAATTGAAAGATTTAGCTGTATTTCATGTCTTGTTAGTCACCCAAAATACAGCAGCTTTTCTGCTTGATATTATAACTCAATGGAATGACATTCTACTACCCAGCAGCATGAGAAAGAACATGAACCACCAGAAATATTGTCAGGAAACTTTATTTTCCAGGACCAGAAGCAGTCTGAGTGTGAGGTCTGCTCAGGGCCAAATGCCAACCCCAAATCCAGGAACCTTCAACATAAAAATGTCTTGTTGCCTGTCAGCCATGAATGATTTATCCCAGATCTGCTGAAATTTTTCAGATCTGGGAAATGAACACACATGACACAGCACTGAGTGCAAATCTGAGTGCTCCCTGTCCTAACACTACTCTGAATTTTTCCAGGAAATCTGTTGTTGATTGAGAGGAGCACAAACCAGACTAATAATTACCTTTGTCTCAATGTCACTGCTTTTGTTTTGAGAATTGTTCAGCTCCATCCATCTACAGCATCAATATTTCATAAAGATTGCCAGTTTGGAACTACTGCTGCCACTCATGTGCATGTTCTATCCTTCCAGTTGTGTCGATCAATCTGCAGGATTGGGGCCTTGATTTACATATTTCAGCAGTATAATTATGAAGGATGTTATCTGGGTGAAAATGTGATGCCTCCAAATGTCAGATAATTTGCAAACATCACAAATTCAGAGCGTTTGCCTCTTGAGTATTTTTGGAAAGGTATGGGGAACAACCAATTGATGATTAAGAGACCTCCCAATAGACAAACTAAACAAAAGGTAACAATTTATCCCAATGTTTTGGTTCACTGCTAATGAATTTTCTTAGCATCTGCTTAAGTGTTTGATTAAAGTATTCTACAAGCCCATCTGTTTCTGGCTGATACGAAACTCTGTGTGATGGGGGAATTTTTAACAGCTTGCACACCTCATTTAGCAGAGAAGACATAAAATTAGTGCCCTGATCTGCTGAATTTTCTAAGGGTAAGCCCACTCTGATAAGAGCATTAATCAATTCATTAGCTTCATGTTTTGCCAGCTAAGACTTCATGGCAATACTGTGGGGTTTGAATGTCCAAGTACCATTTCCAAGGTTTGTTATGTTCCTCAGACAAGAAATTTGACTAAATTAGGGTTACTATTCAATTTAAATTTTCCATGTCTGTCAGTACAACATGACACAGGATAAAAAATGGAGAGGACAGGCTTAGGATGTCTCCTAAATATTTTGTTTTTCCCATGGGGAGTTCTAACCCCAGATTTCTGCTGGAAAAGCAACCCAGCAGAGAGGAAACAGTCTGGGAGGTTCCTGGAGTGTGTGGAACTTGCTGTTTTCAACCAGAGAAGGACTTGTGGGTGATATGATGGTCAGAGGTACTCTTGGGGCATAGTGATCACAAAATTTTAAGTGTTTGAGATTTCTGAAGAAATAAGGAGAGCTGTCAGCAGAACTTCTGCCTTAGACTTCCAGAGAGCAGAATTTGTCCTGGTTAGAAGATTGGTTGAGAGAATCCTTCAGGAGGAAGAGTCCCCAGTGAGAAAGTGCTGAAAAGCAAAGGAGTCCAGGAAGGCTGAACATTCCTCAAGAGGGAAATCTGAAAGGCTGTTCCCGGGGAAGGTCATGGATAGATCACCTTGAGTGCCATCACACTGCAGGTACAGGACAAGGCAGGCCACCCTGATCCTCTGTAACAGGGCAGCTCACCTGGTGAAGTGAGGGAAAGGCTGTGGATCTGGTCTACCTGGACTTCAGGAAAGCCTTTCCCACAGTGTCCTCCTGGAGAAACTGGCTGCTCATGGCTTGGGTGGGTTTACTGTCTGCTGGGTGAAAAACTGGCTGGATGTCCAGGCCCAGGGAGCAGTGGGGAATGGAGCCACATCCAGCTGGTGGAGAGTGACAAGTGGTGTTCTCCAGGAGAGCAGTTCTGGGGCCAGTCCTGTTTGATCTCTTTATTGATGATCTGGATGAGGGGAGGAAGGCACCCTCAGTCAGTTTGGAGATGACACCAAGCTGGGAGGGAGTGTTGATCTGCTGGAGGGCAGGAAGGCTCAGCAGAGGGCTCTGGACNAGGGATTGTCCCTCTGTGCTGGGCACTGCTGAGGCTGCATCTCAAATCCTGTGTCCAGTTTTTGGCCCTGTTCTCCGGGATAAGAGTTCAGCCACCTTTAAACTTAGCTGTGCTTCCTGCCCTGGGGCCAGAGAATGCCCTTAGTAATATTTTATTTACTGTTGTGAAGTAAGCCAAATAATTATGCCACTGTGACATGCACTCATTCTGCAGGGAAATTAATAAATCTTTCTGTGTTCCAGTTTCCTCTCTGTAAAGTTAATGTCATGGTACTGCTATTTTTATAAAATCTCAGTTACAGGGTGCTGGGGAAGCAATTTTTCCTTTGTGAGAGTGGATTTTCAGGGTGTGTAGAAGGTGGCAGCTAAACCTGAGATTATCATGACCCCAGGTCAACGTGTATTTCCTTCCATGCAGAAGTCATGTTCCTGTGCTCTGTCTCTGTCAGCAGGAGAGCTTTGTTCATCTTTTCCATTCCTGTAGCTTCTACACAGGGGTTCCCATCTCAGCTGAAGCCCTTGGACAAGGCTTTAATGTGAAGAAAAATATAAACATTATTGGCAGGAGGTTCCTGTTGGAGCAAATTTCCTCCCACCTTACAGCAGCAGAAGGAAACTTCTTTAGATTTGCTCATTCCTTTCTACAAAACTCCATTAAAATGTATCCTTTTCTTCAGGAATTCCTGCCCTATGGAGCACAGGTGTGCCAAGGGGTCCACATTTGTTAGGATGAACTTTTCTACCTTCTCGGAGAGTGTATAAATAGCTTAGAAGAAATCAAGGGCTTGGTTTTAATATCAGGAAACTGGGCATATGCTGATCTCACAAAGCATAATTGCTGGGGTTTGAATTAGGGATGAGCTTTGAAGTACTAAATCCTGATGTTGGACAGAAGCCTGTGAGCATCAGAGAGAATTGAGATGTGGGATTTTCTTCTGGGGTCTTCCCTAAAGTAGGAATGGAGGTATCAGCCCCATTTACTTTCAGACTCAGCTCATAAACTTAATCTCTACACTACTGTAAAGTTACTTTACAGCATCAGCCACATTTTCACCATGAGTAGAAAGGACAAAAATTATACATCAGAAGCTACAATTTTTCCGCCCTCCACACTGTGTTTCCCATTACAGTTAAAGGTTTCTTTCTGTCAGCACACACACACAGATATTTCCTATAGCAATACATGATTCTGCACATCTCTTTCCCATGATGAGAATTCCATGATTTCTGTTGGGCAATCATCTGAAAGAAACCTTAGTTTCCCTTCATCCACAGGTGTTTGTTATATTTCAGATGTTTTCTCTCTACATTTCCCCATCTCTGCCAAAGAGTAGCCTAAGATTAAACAGAAAGATATTGGCTTTAATTCCAGCATACTGACATTAAATTTCTATTTATGAAAATGAAGATCAATTTGCCTTTTTGTTTGGTACTTTTAACTGAATAAACAAAGCAAAATAGCCTCTACACTGAGATGGTGTAACTATTAAATTCAACCTAGAAGCTTTTCTTCTTTTCTCAGTTTTTCTTTTGTATAGGAAAACATTCTAGCTAATATGATCAGCTTGAATAAAACTAATTAGAGTCTTATTTCCTATCCTATATCATGTGTGAATATTTGCCTTTTCCTGTAATTATGAGACATAAAAAACCATAAAGGTTGGATTAGTAATTGAGCTACTGGAAGCCAATGTGCATTTCCTTATGTAAATGCAAATAAATATGGATTTATCACCCTTAATCAGCAGAAGCACTGAGAGCCTTGAATGGCAAAAAGGCATTTCAAGACTGTTATTGTGATCATCTCATACAGGTAATCTTTTAATCCAATTGCTTTCTTCAACTTCCTTAGAAACTTTGGGAATCTTTCCTTTCCCTGCAAAAAAATCCTGATGCCAATGACTGGAGATATTTTCTCTTTCTTTCAGTTGCTCTTTGTTGTTTCAATATTCACCTGCTCAAGTGAGTTCTCATAGCAGCAAGAACTTCTAAAACTGAGAAAATTTTCTTCACATCACAAATTGCAGAAAACTGAGAAATGCAATAATAAAACTATTGTAGGTTTAAGCCTTTATATTTGTGAGTTCCTCAGAACGAGTTCAGAATTTGCAGGCATTCCCAAAGTTTTGAAGGTTCCTAGATTTTATGGCATTGAAATTTCTCCCTCAAAATCAATTGTTTTGTAATAAGGAGGGGAAAAACAGGATCAGGCAACTTAACTTGTGAATCAATTAGAGGAGCATATCCCAAATATGACATGCATTTAAAAACCTTGTTCTTTACTTGCTTATGGCATAAACATTAGTAGGTATGTTTGTTTTAATGTGGTGTGACTATGAATTATCACTGTTATGCATGAAGCTGGAACATTTTCAACAACATAGAAACTTTCTGAGTCAGTGAAGATCAGATAGGATTGTGAGATCTTTCAGAGAGAACTAATAAATTTATTGATTACTATTTTCAAGGTTACCAGGACTGCTGTGATCAACTACTGTGTTTTTTCTGTGGTGGAACATTGAGAGAATACAGTTTTCTTGTTCAACAAAAAGAACAGACATAAGGAATGCGATCTTCACGTGCTCAGATTGGTTTTTATAAAGATCAATAGAAATACCTACTCACTACACTGAAACAACTTCCAGTGAGCTTCAGCTTCTGTGTTAATATTAACAGAGATTAAGCACCAGGCAAGCTTGTGCAAAAATATTGGAGTTTATTAAAAAATAAAAATTAGAAAAACATTTATCAGTGAAGATTTAGGTCTAGTTGGTGCTGTTTGGTGGAGGGAGCTGGCTTCTAATGAAGCTCTTTTCTGCAGATCATGTGGTTTTTCTCCACTTACATTAACTCTATTAATTTATGGTTGAACTAAAATGGAGGATTTAGATATACTTAAAGTAAGTGTGGCATAACAGCAGGTGAACATTCAACTGTAGGGACAAAGGTAACAAACATTAATAAAGTAGCAAACATACACTGGAATCTACTTAGAGTGCACCTCAAATCATTACAGGAAAAGTCCTTGTAGTCTTTACCGATAATTCTTCGTGTAGCTGAAGAACAAACATGACATAAAAACATTTAGAGAAGGTTTAGAAACCAAACTTGAAACTATGATTATATCATCACATATTTTTCCTGGCCTAGCCTTTTGTAGCACTGCTCCTTCTCCATTTTCTCACCTCAAAAATATATAGTAAAAATGGAAGGGATCCAAAGAAGCCTTCCTGAAGGCATAGGAAAATGCTCGGTTTTCAGGTGATTAATAGAGGATGTTACAGAACCATGCTGGGTACTGAATGTCACAGAGAAAGTAAATTAAGAAGTCCTTGTTCACTTCTTTTCCTAATAAAGCCCAAGGGAATGTGTTTGAATATGAAGAGAAATCAGTATGAAATCAATAACATGAACATGAGTTCCTGCAAATGACATAATCCCACTGCTGAGCTCACTGATATGGTACTTAACGGAGGATCAAGCCCTGGAATTGTTGATTTACAAAAAAAACAGTCTAATTTTTTTGCTAAAGGCAATGCCTACAGTAGCAAAAGATAGACAATGAAACTATTGGGATTTGGCAAAATTCAGGCTCACAAAAATATTTGGACTCATTGGAATGTGAGTGAGGATAGGTTTTAAAGTCTTTGTTAGGATTTGGCTGCCACAGTTGTGGAGTTCCTATTTGTCAGGACCTTTCTCTGGAGGTGCTTGGGGTGAATGTACCCCAAGAGATCGTGGCTGAGAATCTGAGTTGCTTGCTGTAAAAAGTAAGCAGCCTCAGCATTGTGCCTGAATGAGACAAAAGAGACACAAAATCTCACAGTTCTCTTTGTAAATCTGATTTCTCACAGCTTCCCAGCCTTTCTGATCTTCTTACTTTGTCTACACCAGCACCTGCTCTGTCACCAGCTCTCCAACAAGAAAAAATACTTAATAGTTAGGTTCCAATTGTTCATAAAAATGTACTTTTGAGTCCAAGGCAAAGTGACTTTGCCAGTGATGATTTCTGTATCCAGTGTATGATGGATGTCACCTGGTTTCATCTTTCTAAAAGTTTCTAGAAGTTTCTATTCAAAGCCAAGAACCTGAATTCCCCTCTGTGGTCAGTGGCAGGAGGCAACTCCAGAGCTGGGCTGTTAAAGCTCTTCCCTCAGCAGTGACTGGATCTTAGATAAATTAAAATGGTTTGGAGTTATATTCAGGACTGGTTGACATGATAAGAAATATCACAACCAGCCAGTTTGTTCAGTTCTAGACAGCCCTGAAATTGGTCCATTGCATGCCTGACCTTCTCGAGATGCTTTCAAATGTAACTGCAAAGTTGTCTGTAGCCAGAATTTCTTGGAGAAAACCAATTCTGCCACTCAGCAGTAAAATATGTGCTCTTCAGATGATGTGACCAGCAACTGGAAACATTATTCAGCAAGCAGGATCTTACAGAACATTAAAAAATAAAAACTGCAGAGCCAGCTGCTGAAAATGTCCACTTAGAAACACAAAAGTGGAAGAAAAGCATTGGTCATTTCCCAAATTGGGT
Source organism: Notiomystis cincta (assembly GCA_013398075.1). NCBI lineage: Eukaryota > Metazoa > Chordata > Aves > Passeriformes > Notiomystidae > Notiomystis > Notiomystis cincta. The sequence continues at coordinate 358,388 of VZRX01003500.1, forward strand.
TGTTCTGCTTATAAAACTACACTTTTCAGCTTAAAGGCATTCTTTTGTGACTTTACTACTTCAGATGATTGAAAATGAAATATTCAGCAGGTTTCCACTACAATCTTGTAATGCATATTTCAGAAATACTACAAACCACTTTTTGAAGGATGAAGAAAAAGCACCCGAACACTTATTTGAAGTCTGCAGTTTGTAAATTCTTAGCTCCTGAAGTTTTGGTCTCTTTTCTATGTCATTGGCAATTATATCATCCTCATCTGCTGATCAAATAGCAGACACAGAATTCCAGGGTGATAGCATTGTCTGTTATGAAGTTTCCCTGGCATGTCACATTACAAGAGAGTCTTTTTATTAGTTCTAACATCAAACAGTAACAAACTGGACTGAAGAGACTTTTGTGCTTATCTTTCCCATGCCATGTGCCTGCCTCATGTTTCATTGCATGGCTTTTCTTTGCTGAAAGGGAATGTTAAACAGACATTTGCTTCAGCTGGGAAAGGGGAAAATTATTTACTCCTTCACACTCTAAAAGTAATTTCTCATCTCAAGTGCAGGCACCCCTAAAAGGTAAGTTATCTGACATCAAATATTTTAGGAAGGGAGGAATTACCCTGTAGGGATGTCTGTGCCATCTTTGTAGATGAAGACAACAATATATGGCTAAAGATTTACTGCCTTTATTGTCTGTATGTTTAGTGAAGAGACTTTAACCTCAGCAATAATGCCCTTGGGGTCACTGAGATATTTGTTGTTCCTGAGGATGTTGGCTCCAACTGGGGAATGAGTTTGGTCCTAGAGAGTGACAATTTTTACACCTCTGAGGAGGCCAGACAATCCTAAATGTTCAATTCTGTGCCACATAGAACATTCTCTGCACTCCCAGAGGTGCTGGCAGGTGTGTCCTGGTCCTGGTGTTTGCATCAGAACAGTTGAGATTGGGATGTCTGTGCCCTTCTCTCTGTAGCACCACAGTTTTAGGCTGGTTTTGCTCTGTGTTGCCAACAGCTGCAGTTGTGGGAGCAATGTGAACAGTCTGATAGAAAGAAATACAGTATTTACTTAATTCAGGCAGAGGAAGGAGTTCAAACTATTTCTTCTTAATCACTAGAGTATAATAACAAGTCCCATGGACTGACATCTTACCTTTTGAAATGCAACCTGTTTCATAAGCCATCTTTGGAAAGAATTCTCTGGAAGAGGTTTTTTATACCAAAAAAAGAAAAAAAAAGGTTCTGATCTATTTCTTCCACTCTTTCTTTCAACTGTCTTTAAGTGACCTCCTACTAAGTCTGAGTGACCTCTAAATTGATAAATTGAGTTAACTGATCTTGAAAAGCAATAAACTGATTGTTTCTATGCTGTTGGTGACACTGTCAATGAACTGAACAAACCTCCCACATTTAAATTGACTCATCAATAAAAATTCCACACATGAAAAAGCTTCTTTAGTACAGCATTTCTCAAGGAAATCATTTTCTAACCATAGCCTCACATATAGCTCTAGAAATGAACAATTCTGTTTGGAAAACAGGCTTTGAGCAGCAACCAGTAAATAAAGCATTGATACATCTGTTATCAAGTTAAAAAAAAATAAAAAATTAGTAGGCTATTATAAGACTGCAGCAAGTCATCTTTATTCCAGTCTGAGAATGGATCCCAGGAGAAACTCCTCAAGTTCCACATGGGCAGTGCAAGGTCCAATGCCAGAGTAGGGGCAGTCCCCAGCTCAGTAAAGACAGGGTGAGGATTGAAAGCAAGAAGGACCTTATGGTGGGGTAGGTGTGGGTGAAATTGGCCATAAACTGCTCTTGTGGAGCACTGTGACCACCAGCTCTGGGCCCCCAACAGCAGAAGAACCTGGCCCTGTTTGAGCAGGTCCACAAAGATGCTCAGAGGGCTGGAGCACCTCTCCTGTGGAGACTGGGAGGCTGAGCTGTTCAGTGTGGGGAAGGGAAGGCACTGGGGACACCTTAGAGCAGCCTTTTGATGCCTTTAAATCAGGATTTAAAAGGTCAAGATGGACTTTTTACCATGGCCTCTAACAGTAGGACAAGTTATAATTGTTTTAAATGTAAAAGAGGAAAATATGGATTTGACCTAAGGAAGAAACTCTTTACTTTGAGGGTGGTGAGACACCAGAACAGATTTTATGTAGGAATTGTTCATGCCCCATCACAGGAACCATCTCATTGGACAGGACTTGGAGCAAACTGCTCTTCTGAAAGATATCCCTGCCCATAGCAGAGGGGCTGGACTTTTAATGGGCCTTCAGTCTCAAACCATTCTATGACTCTGTGGTATTCAGCCCTGAATTAATCATAGCCATGTTAGGAAAAAAAAAAATTCTATTTTATAACAAAATTCTATCTTCTAATAGAGAAAACATGAGGGTGCCAATCTCTGGTTGCTGGACAAAAAGTTTCCTACATTTCATAGTGCCTGGGTGGATTATTTTGCAACCCAGGGTCTGTTAGATCTGCTTTTCTGTGGGTATGTTAAACATCTGTGTGAATAATATATCTGTATTGATGAAATTTCAAAAATACAAATGTATTTTGTACTGAAGTGGAAAATATTTCACTGAGAGGTTTAACACTTCATATTCCACAGAAAACATTTACGGGTGGAAAAAAAAGGAAAAAAAAAGAAGACCAAGTTTTCATGATACAAGACTAGTTAATAGTAAATAAAAGAATTTTTTTTCTTTCTTTCTAACAGAGTTATCCAGGATATTTTGTCACTCATGGGGAACTGCCTGTAAGTCTTTTCACTTCCTTTTACCACTTGCTGTTTATTCTAGTTCCTAATGTCAATACTGTGCTGTGCCAGCCATCTTTTTTTTGTCCACCTTTTGGGATTTCTCTGATCTTTGGCAATTCAATCTCAGTGCTTTTCCAGTTGTCTTAGAATAAGAGTGTAGCCATTGGCAGAGCAGCTGGTTTTGTAGGCTTTGGTTTGTTTTTATGTTCTTTACCTTCTTGCATCCCCAGTGACAAATTGTGTTGCCCTTTCCTCTGACTCTTGGCATTGTATTGGCTCCCAAGTCATGTGGATTCCTGGGATATCTGACATCCTGATGAATGACATGTCCAGGATGGACAGAAGGTAACTCACTGTACACCAATAAGGACACACCACTCACTGCAGCTGTTTCTTGGATCACCTTAACCCATCCAGCAGCTTGAACTGTGTGCTCAGAGTGGAAACACCAAGAGGAGCAGCAAAAAAAGCATAACCAAAGTAGACTGGAAATGTAAATCTCATGGCAGTTATCTCACTCAGCATTGTGTATCATGCCAGGGCACTCGCCAGGGGTGCTGAAGGTTCAGGCTCAGAATCCCACTTAGAGCAATTTATCATCTCCACTTTCAGCTCAGGCAGCACTGGAACCTGCACTTCATTCACCCAGGTCTGAGTGCTCTAAGTGCATAGACATGAAAGCAGTCTCTTAGCAACTCTCACAGAGCAAATTCCTTTGCTGTTGGAGGCAGCAGCTCCATGAACATGTGGCTGATTTCATGGCTGGGGTATTTTCCCTTCTGCATTTGTAAGAGAATTCATGGTACAGATGTGTTTAGAAAAGGGGTCAGCATTTTGTCCCAGAGCTGAACTCTCAACACCCTGGTGTAGTGGGATCATTTTCCTAACCCTCTACAAGGATTTTTTGGGTCTAGAACAATTTGGTTGACTCCAGGAAATTCCTGCATCTAAAAACCTTTTGATCTCTCAGCCATGATCTGTCCCTGTCTGGGAACCTCCTAATTCTCCTTCACTGGCTCAGGAAACCTGGGTTCTCACACTGGGAAGAGGTGGTTGCTCCAGAGGCCCTCTGTGCAGTGACCAGCTCCAGATGACAATGTATTGTCTGTTTACCAATAAAGGAATGCCAGGAAATACTTTTTAAAGGTATCTTTTATGTTGTTTTTTTCATTTACTATAAAGAGATCTACAGAATATGAGCTCTGACTGGTCTTTGAACCCTTAAATGGCTCATGAATCCCATTCTCTAGGCTCCCATCTCTGATCTTTGATTATTTTATATAAACATCATCTCTAGGTGGTTTACAACAAACTAAATCCCACAAGAACAGAGAGAAAAAATTTAGAAATATAATGTCTGGTTTGTGTTAATCACAGCCCATCAACAGATCAAGAACTTGATTTCAAGGTTTGTATAATGCCAGGGTAGTTTTGGGGCTTGGTCACGTTGATGCCTCAGTACTCCATATGAAACAGCTGTTTGGGATGCCTTTCTTTCACTACATCTTTCCACTGAGATATTTAAATTTATGATGATTTACATTTAATCAGGTTTGCTGATATTTGAGCATATGAGTTTCTTGCTCTGCCATGCTGTGTGAATAACATTAAGTTTACTACAGATTTAGAGAAGCTGGATAATTAAATCACTCATGCTGCCAAGGAGAAACAACAACTACAACAACAACAACAAAACAGAATACCATAAAAATATAACACTACAACACCAACCAAACAAAAAACTTCTTCAAGATTTCCAAATCTCTGTCTTCAGACAAAAATGATTTTCAGATATTAGTCATAGAGAGACATAGTTATAAACAGACACATAAACACATCAAAATCTCAAAAAAGAAAATGGAAGTTACTCTTGGAGTCCCAATGCATTCTTCTCAAAGAAAATAGTGTTTAAATTTTATTGAGAAATCACTTACAAATGTATGCAACACTTTTCACATTTTTTGCATAATCAGAGCTCTTAAAAATTTAATCAAACCACCACCTGCCTCAAAAATTCATCATAAAAGTATTTAAATTTTAAAACACAATTATCTGTCAAAAAGCACTTGAGCACTTCCAAATCCATAATAAGAAATTGTTCCAAAAGTTCTGAGGATGCTCCAATTAACACAATTATTCAGCAAGTGAATGAATGAGCAAAACCCCTTTCAAGAAACAAAAAGCAGTATCAGCACTGTTTCTGAATATATATATATATATATATTTTCAGAAATGTGTGTCCATCCCCATGTATTTTAAGGTCCTTCATTGGTCAAGTTACATATATTAAAGGATGTAAATTGTCTTTTCTAGGTCTAATTCCTGCAGGCATGTACCAGTCCTGACCCTGCAAACTCAGGGCTTTTCAACTAAACCCAAATTTTACACTGGGATTTTGTTGTCAATAAAAATATAAGCAATGGTGAGCCCTGCTTAAAAGGCCCAAATATGTCAACCAGCAGCTTCTGAAGATGACAGCCAATTTCAGCCCTGTTTGAACCATTCCAGGTAATCTAAGGCACAAATGAGCCACACTGAGCTGTGATCCCTCTGATGCAGGGATTGTCCAAGGAAAAATGACTGAGAGTCACTGCTAGGGGAGCACTCAGCTCTTTCCAGTCCCTGGCTGTAACCAGGTCACCTTTGGTGGCTGATAGTTCTGCTCTGCTTCAGGTCACTGTGAGAAACTCTTCAACAACACAGCCAGCTTCAGTGGGGCCACAGGAGCAGATTTTTGTCACTTTTTCAGCGTCTCATTCAACCAAGAGAGATGCTGAAGGCGTATTTTCCTCAGTGTAGTGGTTTGACTCTGGCCCAAACTCCCACGAGAGCCGCTCGCTCACTCTCCCCTGGCACAGCTGGGCAGAGGAGGCAGAAGGGAGAAAACCTAACAAATGTTTTATGAGTGAGATAAGGACCAGGAGAAACACTGCAAGGGCAAAGGAGGCTCAGCTTAAGTTGCAAAAAGTGAATTTATTACTGACACAATCAGAGGAGGATAATGAGAAGCAAAATAAGCCCTTCAAACACCTTCTGACCCCAGGCCCTCCCTCCTTCCCACCGACAGCTCAGGCAGACGGGGCAGGGGGGTTTGGTCAGCTCATC
>VZRX01003501.1:0-21118 GCA_013398075.1 Notiomystis cincta
CAAGTGGCTGTACGTGCGGCTGGGCTTCCCCAACCTCAGCCTCACCCTGGTGCACTTCGCCATCACCTGGCTCGGCCTCTACCTGTGCCAGGCGCTCGGCGCCTTCTCCCCCAAGAGCCTCCAGCCCGCGCAGGTGCTGCCGCTGGCCCTCAGCTTCTGCGGCTTCGTCGTCTTCACCAACCTCTCCCTGCAGAGCAACACCATCGGTACCTACCAGCTGGCCAAGGCCATGACCACGCCGGTCATCGTGGTCATCCAGAGCGTGGCTTACGGCAAGACCTTCCCTCTGCGGATCAAGCTGACCCTGGTGAGGGGGCGGCGGGGCCGAGGGCAGCGGGGAGGGGCGACGCCGGGGGGAGCGACCCTGCCTAAAACGGCCCTGTCCACCTCCACAGGTCCCCATCACGCTGGGTGTTTTCCTCAACTCCTACTACGACGTGAAGTTCAGCGTCCTGGGGATGGCGTTCGCCACCCTGGGCGTCCTGGTGACCTCGCTCTACCAAGTGGTGGGTAACGGCGCGGGGCGCGGCAGCCTCGGGGCGGCTGGGCTTCACGGGGCTGTCCCTTGCTTTGACCGCCTCTAAGTAGCACCCAGCCTCCCAGGAAACCCTCCGTTATTTGTTTTTTAAAACCACACCAAATTACGATCATTCCCTGTAAACCCTGATAGATTAAAGAATTGCTGCTAAAAATTGGGGTTTTAATCTCTGACGCGAGCGTTATTTTCAAGGGGCGAAGATTGCTTTAGCGGTAAAACTCCTTTTTTTCTGGAGAGAACAGATGTTCTCCTTGCTGAAGCAAGTGCCTCGCGTTTGAGCTTTTTCCCCTAGAAAGGATATTTTCCAGTCCTTCAATCTCATGGTTTATCCTTGAGCTATTTACATTTTATCAGGATCCTTTTTCAGTTTTGACTACACGACTATTTCTTTCCAAGGTGGTTTTGTACAGGGTGGATTAATGCATGAACACCCAATACAGCCTTTCTGGGTAATTATTGTTGAAAATATCGATATGTCCAAGGACTGCCTCAGCCCTTTCTGCTGTAACATTGTACTAATAGCTCACCCGATTTGTTATTGACCATGACTGTAAGAGCCTCCTAAATTAGAAACCCCTGTGAGGTTGATGTGATGGATTTAAACATTAATTTCTTTGTACGAGGTGTACTGTGCCTCAAAAAAAAGTGAGGCTCTTTGACCCGTAGCGTGTAAGATGATAAATAACGATCTCTTGACCTGTTTTGGGGCAGGAGGAGGAAAGAGGTGTTGCATAATAACATTAAGTGATTATGTGTGTACTGAAGAAATAATGGTACTTGGGTAAAGTTATATAGATAAAAAAAACTTGAGCAAGTTTATGTGCTGGAATCCACATTAATGTGATTTAAGAAAGTATTAAATGTCCAGCATAACATAAAGACACATCTTTTTGGCTGTAACATCTGTCTTCATAACCATAGATAAGTAATATTTGTGAAAGCATGCCACCTTAAAAATTCAAGTTAGAGTCAATTATAATTAATTTCAGTTATATTGAAATGAAATTCATTAAATCTGGAATAAACTGACGAAAGTCAAATGTGTACTGGTTTTCTTAGCTTGTATGTACAGGAAAATGACAAGAAAGGAACAGAATCCAGTCCCTGCTTACGCAAGGATACTCAGCTCCAACACAGGATCTGGAATTTGTGTTCAGAATAAAGGGGAACTGGTATTTTCTTCCCAGCTCTGCTGCCTTTTTGTTCTTCCTCAAGCACGATACTTTACCCCTAGGCTATGGGAAAGGGAAAGTTTAGGCATTCTTTTCACTGCCCCTGCATACTATTTTCTCCTCTCATGGCTTTTTCACTTGAAAGAGACAAACACATGGGGCCTCCAGTGAGGCAAAGGTGAGGCTCAACAGCCTGTTTAAGTGGTATTGTTCACATGAGTCTTTCTCTGTGTTAGTAGCCAGTTTGCCTTTGCTCAGATATTTCAATTTATGGGGTTTTTTTCCTCATGTTTAACAGCTTTCTCTTTTGGTTTTAGTGGGTAGGCGCTAAGCAGCATGAGTTGCAGGTAAACTCTATGCAGTTGTTGTACTATCAGGCACCAATGTCCTCAGCTATGTTGTTGTTCATCATACCCTTCTTCGAGCCAGTCTTTGGAGAAGGGGGAATATTTGGGCCCTGGACGCTTTCTGCTGTGGTAAGGCTTCTACTGACTTTATTTAAATAATTGTCACTGCTAAGTAAGATCTGTTTCTTTGTTGAACAGATTTTTGTACAGTGGTTGGCTGTGCTGAGATGAGAGGGGCACGTGCAGGACTGAAAGCCCCTTGTTGAGTCTGCCACACTTCCTCTGAGAGCAGCAAGTCTGTCACTTGATTTATCTCCTTACTCTTGTTTCTATTTAGAGGGCATCTGAACAACAGGAAAATCTATCAAAATCCAGAAGCTTCCCCTAGTTATTAAGTGCTGTAGTTCTAGCTCTGACTGTCCACTCAGAGAAAGACACTCTCAACATCTCCTCTGTGGAAGGACCACACAACATTGGTTGTTCCCTAGAATTAGTAGTTTATTTTCACCAAGAAGACTATAGTTTCTCTCTCTATCCTTCTGTCCAAAGAAGAGCCAGTGACATCTTCTTGCTACTGCTGATTGTGCCCCTCAGTGGTGGGTCCTTTCTGTAGCACTGAAGTTTATGAATGGGATAGCAAGTGTTTACAGTAATAATATCAGATATTTTGCTAAAATGGTTTTTGTTGTGACCATAAATAACACTTTATCTCCAAGTTAAAGAATATGACTTCTATGTAAGTATCCAGATTTTCCAAATCACCCTTAAATGTTCACCAAAAGGAAAGGAGAAAAGGCCTGTGGCTCCATCAGTGTGTATTTATGGATGTCATACCCTGAGCTGCTTATACACATCACCAGTGTCTGTACTGATTTGAAGCTATTTCTATTTTTGTTCTCCATATGTTTTTCTTGCCTGGTATTTTGCATTTGAAAGTAAATGAAACTAAGTAAATAGCCTGGAATGTATCTACAAATTGCCAAAAGTGAGTCAGACTACTGACTGTGTCCATTAATCCACAGATAATGGTGCTGCTGTCTGGAATAATAGCCTTTATGGTAAACTTGTCCATTTACTGGATCATTGGAAATACGTCACCTGTCACGTATCCTTTGTAACATTAGTTGTTTCTCCTGTTTCCAGATTAATTGTGTTGGAATTCATTTGGGCTGATTTATGTGGGAAAATTGTTTGATAGCCTTCCTGGTTTATTTTAAATGATGAAGCTGGAAAAGCATGTTTGGTGTATTTTGTTTCTTTGTTTGGGGTTTGTATAGGTAATGGCTGCTCACTCGCTGACCTTCATTCCTGCAAGGAATATTAACTCACGCTTTGGCTGCCTTGAGGAAGTGTTGGCTTGTCCTTCAGACTGCAGTGAAAAGGGGTGGAAGGCTTTAGGTGGAGGTTAATACAGCCACAGAGATCAGGGAACACTGTATGAGCTGAGTCAACACAGAGTGTCATTGCATGCTTTGGGTGGAACTAATGAAAATTCCAGGCGTTTGTTTTTACAAAAAATAATACTGGTATTGGTTATTATCCTTAACAGATGTCTAGGTATAACATGTTTGGACATTTCAAGTTCTGCATCACCCTCCTGGGAGGGTGCCTCTTATTTAAGGATCCATTGTCTGTTAACCAAGGCCTTGGGATTCTGTGCACACTGTTTGGCATTTTAGCCTACACCCACTTCAAGCTTAGTGAGCAGGAAAGCAATAAGAGTAAATTGGTCCAGCGTCCATAGAACAAGAGTTTTTGAAGACTGTTGTGAAGGAAAACAAGTATTTAAATATGCATTGATTTTAGAATGCACAAAATTGCCTCATCCATTTAGGTCTGTGGTTTCAGTTTAGCTGCCAGGATGGTTATTCTGTAACTAAACAAAACGAACTGAAGGATGTAAAATGCTGAGGTTTTGCCATCTCAGTCTGTCCTATCGTTTTCATTAAATTAAAACACTAACTTAAAAGAGAAAAAGGCACACTTCAAATTGCTGTGGAAATTGTAGTGAAGTAATTATATTTTTTTGCATACCAAATGAGATCATGATGGCTACAGTTATAATACAGAGAGAGAGAGAAAGAAAAAGAATCCTGTCTCTGTGATCAAGCCAGTATTGCCGTTGTGAAGAAACTTGGAGGCACTTTTATGCAGATGTTCTGGTATGTAGTGATGCTTCCTCATTTTTTTCTGATGAACAATGAAAAGGGAAACATACTTTGTCCAGTCATTTAAAAAAAAGGCTGCCAGACTCATTCCTATTTCTTGTATATGCTTTCTTATCTATGGCTTCAACACAGGGATAGATTTTTAGATGAAGAAAGTAGATAAAATTACAGGTGAAGAGGAAAGTAGAAAACTTGAAGCCGGAGGCTAAGCTGTGGAAAAGGAGGGAATCAGATCTAAACAGTTCATCTTAATTTTTTTTTCATTTGTCAGGACATCAATGAAGTCATTGACATTTTGAAAAATGTTGTTACTGCTTTATAATTTTTTTCTGTGCCAAAACCAAGACTTTACACAAGATCTTGTAAATACCTGTGAGCCTAATAAAATCTCTGGTTTTGTGCTAGTAAACAAATGTTTTGCACACAGATACCCACGCTTAAAAATGTTTTCAAGAAGGCTTCAGAAGGGTCACCATTTTGATGGGTATGAAGGTTGCCCAGTTCTCTCTCTTGCCTCCAGCACCACCTCCCACGCCTTTCCCCAGGAGTTACCTTGGGTGGGATCTGCAGGCTTGCCTGTTGTCATCATTTTAGGGGAGAGGCCATGGACTGTCTGGGCAATGCTGGGTGTGGGGCAGCATTTCCTCCACAGACAGTCCTGGGAAATGTATCTGAGTGACTGAAGAGTGCAAGGTGCTAATGCTCTAATTAAAAAATGCTTTGAAAATTATTTTGTGACAGTATCGGGCACTTATTTTGACAATGTGGATGGAAGAAGTTCAGTGCTGTTCTAGTTAAAAAAAGGAAAGAAAAAATAACTGCTTTCCGTAAATCTGGTGAGAACATATGTTCACTAGATTTGCAGGGTTAGAATTTAATTGCAGTCTTAATCCTTACATGCTGGGGTTTGTTTTGTCTTCATCTACCTCTGTCAGATTTGAAGAGGGGAATTGTGTGTAAAACCAAGTATTTCAATTTTGCAGCCACTGACACAAAATATATTTAGTTCCTCTAAGCTTTTTACAATCAGGTAAGAAGTCCTCCTGTTGGAAACAATGCAACTTTTCTCAAGCTTGTAAATTATTTATTCTATTAAAGAGTTCTTGATTTAAGAAAAAGTTATTCCTCTGCATAACCTAAGTTTACACCATAACATTCTGTATCATTTCAGAGTTACAAATACCTGAATAATTTTACATCTTTACCAACTGTTTCTTGGACATTGTACTGGTCCAAGGATAATTTTTTTAATACATTTTTATAGATCTGTATAATTAGTTTAAAAATACAGCCTGGACTACTGAAAGATGTGTTCAGATGGTCAAGCTCTGGATACATATCCTTCAGTACATACACTGAGAAAGCCATTTGCATTAATTTGTGCTGTGCACAAGTTCTTTTGAGATGTAGATAGACTGCAAAAAAACCCAGATAGAAAACAACTGAATTACATGCCTGTATGACAAAAATATTTTAGATGACGTGGATGTAAATAGATATATAAAGTGGTAGAATGAGCTAAACAACCATGCCTGGAAATACGAAAGACTCCTTAAGGAGAGGAGCAGATCTGCAAGAGAAAGCAGCATCATTTAAAAAGTACATTATAAATATAATCTGGTGCTGGAAGGTGTGTGTGTGGGAGTCACTTAAGTGATGTGATTTTTTTTTTCATGCATTCAAGAACTCTCTTTTGAGATTTACTTGTTGTATCAAATAAATAAAGTATCTTGAACTTTGTCATATGGTTCAAAATATTAAATCCAGGAGGCTTGTGTAATTGTGGGATAAATAGATCTTTGTATGTTTTGTTTCTTTGGATACCATGTGTAGGGTGGGAATAAATTTTTAATCATTTGTCTGATACCTGCTTATTGCAGAAGAGAGGAGTTGTTGTCTTTTTTCATCTTCTGTTTGAATTGCATAACTCTGGGGGTCAAGGTGTGCATAAGACAAAATGGTACCTCATGGATTTCTGTCCACAGGAATATGCCAGGGAGGTTGAACATTTTGGAAGATACCAAGATGGCTTTTAAAGATTAGAGCAAATGATTCTGATTAAAATGTGAGTGACTGGTGATAAGTTGTCTTGCCTTGTGCCCAAAAACACTTTAGAACAACATCCACAAGATTTTCCAGTTTTCCCCAAAGCAATAGGAATTATGTCTTCATTTCAGAAATACTCAGTGTAAAGCTTTGTGTTACCTTTAACTTTGGTAACTTGGTGCTTGTTTGACAGCTTTTGCATCAGGTTTTGTACAACTTGCTAAATTCTTGCAGGCTCTGGGGCAGAGTGCCAGAGGAGTTTTCCTGTTGATGGGTGAACAGCTGCTCTCCCAGGCTTGAGGTTGAAGGAGAGTGGTTTGCTGCTGTTACATGTATGAAAAGGAGGTTTGTCTTGCAGGAAGTCTGCAACGTTCAGGACAGAACTGCAATTCAGCAGGACTGTGTCCTCTCCCTGTCTCATTTCATGAAATGAATGCCCAGCAATGGCCTGGGGCTAAAGCAACATTGAAATTTTGTTTAGGCTACCTATAGTTTTTTATTAAACTTTTTAAAAAACAGTAGTGGTAGTCGATACTGGTTAAATATTAAGATAAAATCTCATTTTTATAATGTCTTATCATGTAAGAATTTCAGAAGAGTGGCTTTTAACATTTTGGAGCTGAGCTAATGTCTAACCCACATCTAGTTTGTCACATCTGCAAAATCTGTCAAAAGGTCCTGGATTCCATAGTTGGGTACAGTTGGGCTGCTGAGGAGGGGCAGTACTGGACACTGGCACACTGTTCAGGTGTTCAGCAGTGACTAAGAAACATCTGGCCTGAAATTCACCAGCATACTTGGGAAAGGAAAATGGCTCACTGGTTGGTGAGAGCTTTTTAACTTCCTGCTTTTAATGTTCCTGCTTTTAACAACAGGCTTGCAGGTTAAGGGAACTCAGAGAGCAGGCCTTAGTCCCTCATATCACCTTTCATATTAAAATTTTTCTCCCAAGATGTCCATTTTGCTTCCAGTTAAATAGTTATGTCTTGCGTAGATTATAAAAGAAACAGAGTTTAGATTAAAGACTTGCAGGTGTTTTGTGTTATGGGTTTTTTCATCTTAAAATGTTATTTTAGCTTTTCAAAACCCAACTTCCCTGTTTAATGAGAAAACAAAAAAAAAAAAAGGAAATTTAATAAAGGAAAGGCTACTGTGTATATATAGTGAAAATATGTTTTGTTTTGCAAAAGAATTTCACTCTTCTAATTTTGAACATGCAGCTCTTTGTTTTTCTACCGTTACAATCGGGCAGATGCAAAGAAGCACCAGCTTTTCTGCTTCATACAAATTCACTCTTCCTGCAGGTGCTCTCCTGATCACAGTCTCAACCTTCCATTTGACAGCTCATTTGTTGCAAAGATGATTGGGATGTCAATGTCAGCTGCAGAGGGTTAAGAACACAAAGGAAAAACCTATCAGCAGGAGCTGATATAGTCTTGGGTGATGAGAATTCCTACTGTAAGACATAGAGACATCTTCCCAAACAGGCCTGTGCTAAGCAGCAGGGAGAGGTGTGGGTTCATGTCCAAGCAGGTATTGCAAAGAATGCAAGAGCTAAATTGTTTGCATTCTTACTGTGCTGCAGTAGTGGGCAAATTTAGTATAAAGTAGTTTTTAATAATATAAAATTAAAAATATAAATGCCATGCAGAAAATAAATTTAAAAAAAGCTGGATTCAGACAGTCTAAGATCTTTGCAGTGATTAACCTTCCTTGAGAGAAGGGATCTGTTGTTGTTTCTCCCCTGCTCCAGTGATGCTGTGCTTGGTGAAGGAGGGTTTGTGTTCCTGAAAGCTGCTCTGCTTTTTTTCAGCTGTATCAGTTGGTCCAATGAAAACATATCACTTCTCCCTGTGGGGCTTGTCTCACTGAAGTTGCTGTTTCTGCTTTCATCCAACTGACTTGGATCGTTCTCCTGTCTTCCTTGTTTGTGTAAAGCGACCTGAAAGGTCTAATGGACCTGAGGATCCTGTTGTGTGATTCTGTGACCCTGGGCAGTAGAACATACTCCATTGCCTTGTGCAGCTGCAGTGTCCAGTCAGCAGCAGGGAATCCAGCCCAGCCCAAGGGATCACAGTTACAAGGACTAAAGAAAGGGGAAATGTGATCCCTTTTCATTGGTTTAGTTGCCATGCAGTTTCTAATACTTTCCAGTGTTAGTCTTTGTCATTTCCCTTTAGTAGGTGCATAAGAAAGCTCCCTTTCCTGTGCCAGTCTGTCCTTTCTGTATAATTGTGACATGGTTTATGGAATTCTAGAATTGAGACAGAAATTGTATCACTGCTCACATAAATACATTGACCTCACCCACTCCTGCTGGGTTTTTACATAGGGGCCCTTGTCTGCCTTCCAATCCAGAAAAAATTATTTGGTTAAAATACAGGAGGAGTCAGGTTAACCTGAATTAAGAGGTAATTAGTCAGCTCAGGAGTTCCCAGCTGCACTTGCTCAGTATCACACAAGCACAATGTGCTGCCTTTATAATGGATAGGCAAGAACAGACATGGGGAGATTAAACATAATGTAATTGAAGTAAATTACATATTTAGAAGCAAGTAGAGGGAACAATCCAAAGGCTGCTTGGAGGATTGGCATTGCAGATATATTTTCTGATCTGTTTGTGGCTTCACTGGAACATGAATACAAGCCATTCATTTGGAGGCACGTGGTTTATTCAAGGAGCTCCAAGAAGTCCAGCATGGCTGTGTGGGTAACACACACATGCAGGATGCACATGCAGCCTAAGCAGAGTGTCAGAAAAGAGCAGGATTATTTTTAGAACCATAGATGGCTGTGTCTCATCCAGGAAGTGCAGGGAGGAGATCTCTGCTTGAAGCATAAGAATGTAATTTTTAATGACCTTGGCACAAAAAACTGGTGTGTTTTACTTTCTTACTAAGCAGAGACTGAGAAGCAAACTTGTTTAAAGGAGCTGTGTTCTGAAGCACATAGAATAGTCATGGATACTGAGACCATAGAATAGAGGTGGTTGTGACTAATGAAAAAAAAAAGTGAGACAATGGATTAAGAAACGACTGAGAAGAGTAAACAGCACATACACATCTAGGCAGGTTTTTAAATATAAGGTCTAAGTTTAGATTCTTAACTCCACAATTAGGCAGCTCAATAACAGAGCCAGATTTGTCAGTGTGAACTTCTTGCCTTTCTATAAAACTTGATAGGGAATGGCATTGGCTCAACACATCCAGAAAGGAAGCTGCATAATTGACAAGTTGCACATTTTTTTTGTCTCCAACTAAATTAGGTATGCTCCTCAATCAAGAAACTGAGTCCTTGTTTCCTTACTCTGCCCACAATCTTTTTAATCACCCTTACGCTCTGGGGAAAAGAAACCATTTATGCACTTTATTTTCTAACTAGAGTGACTGAATGGGTTTTGTTTTACAATACACCAAAGTTGTGTATTAAAAACTTAGATTAAGATCTTCTTAATAAGGTTTATGTCTTTGAGCTGAATGGAAAAAGCCTCTGCAGCTCCTATTATACAACATCAACTGTTGTGAAATAGATGCTTCTCTCCAGAGAGTCCAAAACAATATTAAGGTCTGAGGTCCAAAGTGGTTTACTTGTTAAGTGCATTTCTTCTGGTGGTTAGTCAGGAAATGGTTTCCTATTTGTTAATCCAGTTGAGAGAAGAAACTGACGGTGGTGATCATACGCCCTCCAGGAAATTATGATACATTTCTGAAAGCACAGTCTTTCTTTTCTGACTGTTAAGGTGGTTCTTCTGATCAGGATCAGCAATGTACCAATGTTTTTTAGCTAGTATGATTCCCCAGAGCTGTAGTAGATTTTTTTTCTCAAACAAAGCCTGAACAAAACGTTTCCACACAGCATTTTCCAGTTCATTAATAGCTTTGTCTCTATTGGGATGGGCACGTAAACCTTAATTCTATATCCCTAAACCAAAAGTCTCAAGGAGTTCCAGCTGACAGCAGTGTGAATGGACTCGTGGGAGGCTGGCTCTGAGCTGGGATTGCTGAGCACCTGCACCAAGTTGGTTTTATAGAAATACATGAAGGTTTACAGAACCAGCTGTCTTTGGATGCTGCTCAAACCTCATCTTGGATGCTGAAGATAGAAATTTAAATTCAGAAACATTGAGAAATTAGCAGATGTAGTTGAAGACATGCTCCTAGCACAAATTATATGAGATGGCAGCATCGGTGGAATGTCATGTTTCTGCTTAAAGGCACAAGTCCCGTGCCTCCCCATGGACCCATCTTGGCCATTTGCTTCTGCCCCTCGACCTGTCTGAACTGGGAAGTTTGTTTGGCCCTCTGCTAGGCAGAACAGCCAGGACGGGCGGTAGAGCAAGCCGCTGCCTTCCTGTGCAGGCAGGCAGGCAGGTTTCCGTGCCGGGACGGGCACGAGAGTGACTCCTCACGGCTGGAAACGGGATCGAGGGAAGCGGCGCGGCGGTAACATCCGCTCAGAACACAGGTCTTGAAGGAGGAGGTGCCACGCGTAAACGAAATGGTGACAAAACATATTTTCATATACAGCTACCAGCCGCTCAGACAGAAATCCTCAAGGAGCTTCTTAAGCACTCAACGTATTTATGAGCCTTTGAGTGGTCCTGAAGTCTTTGAGAGACTGGCCCTGAGCCACAGTGGTTTGCTTCCTGCCTCTGCAGCCTCCTGTGGACTGGCAGAACTCTGTCCCCCCTGTCCTCTGTATAAAGGGAAGATTTTTGGAAAGCAAGTTGTATGCTGATCCTATTTTTCAGTGTGCTTTATTTAGCTGAACCGGTCTGTGCTACATCATCTGTTTCTGCTACTTTGATAGCCTTTAGTAATTCACTGGGTGGCACACAAATAATAAATCACTGGGATGTTATTTTTAAAGGCTGGTTAATTTTCTAACCTAATTTTCTCATCCCTAAGCAAGCTAGGATTTAAATGCCTTCAAGTTAAGTATTTTCAGTGTTTTCATAGAGTGTAAAAGTAAGATAAGCAAGTCCCCCCATCTTTGGAGTTTCCTTTAAAAAATGAATGTAAATCAGTGTATGCAAAGATGTCTGAGGAAATTATTTTATGATGCGATGTCCTTATCGTCTAATGAGATTTAAATCTGGGATCTAGGAATGACTGAGATGAAGAAAAACTTACAGAAACACTTTGCTGCAAAAGTGGTTTGGTAGGATTGGATTGTACTAAAAGAAGCCAGAGACACTGGTCTCCAAAGAGGGATTGCTTACATTGGAAACTGGAACCAGAATCTAGTAAAAATGGAGAGCTAATATGCATATATAAAACACGGATAAAGCCATACAGTTTTCTTAGTTTTAGTGCATCATCATTTTGGTGTTGCATAAAATAATGGTATGGCTGCAGGAACCAAAAGGACTCAGTCTGTGTGCAGAGGTTGCCAGTGGTGTGTAACAGTTCTGCTCCCCAGCTACTTCAGGCTTCTGCTTTTCCAGAGACGATTGTCCTTTTCCTGTCTGTGTCAGCAAAGAGGAATGTGTGCCCATGCCGTGGTCTCCCTTGGATACAATCCTTGGAGTATCAGTTTAACATGACAGACTGAGAACTGGGATGTGGGTAGTGATCCTGTCACTGAGACCGCGGGAAAAACAGAAACTCTCCAACATCTTTTCACTGTTAGAGAATCAAGGCAGTACTTTATTCTTGCCAGGATGTTATTTCGGCCAGGATGTGCAATAGAAATTATTTCATCCACACACGCCCAGGTTTTGCAGTGAAAATCATTCCATCACAAATGGTTCTTCACCAGACTTTTCACATATTTATACAGACGAATCCCAAAGAAATTCACGTTCATATTACACATTTCTTAGTATTCTGTTTCCTATTGGTTATTGATCCCTTCGCCTTCGATGCTACTTTGGTCCTCATTCTTCGGTTCTCTTAGCGATCTTTCCCCTGACCAGGTGTCTCCGACCGCACCACCCGGGGCGGGCAATGTTCGCTAATGTTCGCTGGTCTCCTGGCTATCTTCGGGCTACTCCCACTCTGTAGCTGTGTAAACCCACAGACCTCACCCGGAGAGCAGCCTCTTGGGAGGAGAAACTTCAATTCCCCTCCCCCTGGGCAAAGGCGAACAAACCGCTGACTGAAGTTACATTAAAAATGTTGGAAGTTGTATCATTTCCAGCAATCCCTTCAACTTAAGTTGCGTTGCAAAGGCAGTTACTTCTGCTCACCAAGTCCCAACAAGAGCAGAAGGGAGTGATGTCTGGAGCAACTTTCTAGAGCTGCTTGGTATCTGCTCAAATGGAATGCAAAATACAGCTGACACGTGCTTTCTCCAGACTTCTAGATGTGTATTTTCAATCAGCTTTCACAAAAAAAGAACACGTTCAGTTTGAGTTCAGCAAATGAGTTCTAAAACACAACGGCCTGCAAATTACCATCAGAAGCGTCTTCTTTAGTAGTTTCAACACAACTCATCTTGAAAAGCTTTCGGCTCCTTTGCAACACAGGAAAAGCTGGCTTTGGTAGCTAAAGTAATCATCACTGCTAACATGCTCTTTGCTTCTCCCTAAGTAACACCTGGGGGCAACTTCTGAGAATATGGTCCCGGTTCTAACTGGTTTATCAACCCAGGTGACTGATACAAGAGATAACATTCAAGGTGTGGTTAGGTGATAAGGAACAGACCACTGAGTGGCTCCCTGCCTTCAGAAGGAGTTATTTCCCCATTTCCATCTCCAATCTCTGCTTCCAGCTGTGTGTCCCTGCTGCTTTCTTCATGATGTCTTAGGTGTTCTTGATAAAGCCAGCTGACATACTAGCAGCAAATACAAGTAAATATCCTGCTGTTGAATCAGCTAAATCTGTGGTCAAAGGAGCCAAAGCCAGTTCAAAGAAATACTTGGCTGGGAATGCACAGCTCCTGGCAAGGCCATTGTTTCAACGGGGCATTAGATGAGCTCAGGACATTCTTTCGGTGAGGTATTTGATGGGCTCAGCTGCATCACCATGAGGCAACTCAACACCACACTTCTTCCAAATAAGTTCTCACCATCAGCTTACAGCCATAAGTGGGGAGACAAGGAGGAGAATGGAACAGCTCTCTCGCAGCCCTGTGCGCTGAAATCAGCCAAGGTTAATGTAATCTTCCTCCTCGGTAAGGCTGCTGTCTAAGATGGCTGAAGCAAATCCCATCTTTTCCCTGCCGACCTGTCTGCTGCCATTCCAGTGATGTCCTGGGCCAGCTGCTGTGCAGCTGCTCGGGACTACCTCAGGGAACTGCTCTACAGAAAAAAAAAGCATTATTTCTCAGGTGTCCCAGGTCATTTTATCCACTTTATACCATAGGTGCAAAAATAATAGGAGGGGCAGCAAGAGAATGGAAGAAATGGTTGGGAACAGATTTCTCTGAAGAAACCTCCACCAACCCCTTTACAAAGGGATGCATGCTGAGTCTTCCTCACCTTGGCATTAAACAACCATTTTAGTGTGGCTGTGCAGCTGAGTAAGCCACACAACTGCTACATTTCTTGAGCAGAGCAGGTAACAGATTAAGGTGACAGATTAAGGATCAGAGAGAGGGTAAGACAGGCCCAAGTCAATGATTCTCTGCAGCTCTACCTATACCCCATCCAACAAGAAAGAGGAAATTAGATATAGTGGTATCCCCTACACTGAATGAGTTAAAGATCAGGACTGGCAATTATCTGCCAAAAAGGATGGTCTGTATTCTACCAGACTCTCTTCATTAGATATGGGGGGAAACAAGTGTTTTTGAGAATCTTTTTGAAACTGTATTTTGGCATGAAAACCAGTACTCTGAAATGTCTCCCTGCAGTGTGTTTCAGGGCATGTTTGTGTGAGGCTTGTTTTGCTAATGAGAGCAAACTGCAGCTTGTCCTCTGACAGCAAAGGCATGATGCAGCAATATCTTACTGTCCCACAACGGTAGATTTGGGATTTTTCCCTTGGAAGTAGCACCACATGGTATGTTTCTCTCAAGGTGTCCTGCCCTCTGGGCTTGGCTCATACCTGAACAATATGTTGTTAAGATAAATAAGCTAGGTCAGAAGTCAAAGCCCAGTGCCTGCGTATCTCTCCAAGTACACACACAAACACAGAAGAAGTTGCCAAATTATTTTTAAACGACAAAAGTGATTTAAACTAAGATGCTAGGATGAACATTGCAAAACCAGCTGAATGAAGGAATACTGAAAAGTCCATGCACTTGCTTTCTCTGGAGGCAAGAGATAACTGAGATATTAATGCTTCAAAGGAACCAAACAAAGCACAGAACAGTATTTTGCATAGCTTCATCATCTGCAGTCAGAGCTTAATTTGTGTCCTGCTTTTCCAGTGACATCAATGGGTTTGTGCGACTTCTATGCATTAATTCAAAGAGCCGTTTTCGGATGCTGTAGATGGAAAAACCTTTTCTGCACTAGATGGCGCAACCACCAGCGAACCTCCCCTAACGAGCCTCTTGCCGAGGCCAGCGAGTCCCGAGGCTCCGAAACTGCGGCGGCGACTGTCAGACCGGCTAATGGAATCGGGGCGGGGGGCAGAAAAACAGGTTTAGAGGTACATGCAGCCTTCAAAAATTCCTGTACCATTTGGCTGAACACTTCCTCTCTTCAAAGACTATCTTCCTGATAAAGACTCTGGATGTTATCCTGATCTGTACTGCCCGCTGATACTTAGAAGGAGGTTTCAATTTGTAAGGCAGCTGGGGTGGGGGATTTCCCTTAATTTTTCTGTTTCATATTTAGTTTAAAAAAAAAATGTTCTGGTAACAAACAAGTCATGGACTTGGACAAGAACTACCTGTTACTTGTACAAATGTCTCTAGGTGCAGCTGGCCCCATCACAGTCCTCCTCATGCAAGCCACATACTGAAAACCACTAACAGCTGGCTTTCAAGTGGAAGCTATGAAGAATTAAAACTCTGCAATAAAAGAAGAAAAGCAGAGTGAAATATATGGATATTAAAACACTTTAAAAAAAGGAGCAAACCCTCTTGCTATATGCTTCTTTATTGATCCAACTCTACAAATATTTTAACATATAACCACCAAAAATCAGGACATATAAGAGTAATTGCAGAATAGTTCGTGAGCTCTTTGTATGAAACTACTTTTTATATCTCTAGAGAGTGTATGTATATATATAAAAAATATTCTGTGGAAATATTAACAAAATCTGAAAAGCGGAAACGACATGGAGGAGAGAAGGAGACAAGGAATGTGCAAGTACTGGGAAGAAAACAC
Organism: Notiomystis cincta; assembly: GCA_013398075.1. Classification (NCBI taxonomy): domain Eukaryota; kingdom Metazoa; phylum Chordata; class Aves; order Passeriformes; family Notiomystidae; genus Notiomystis; species Notiomystis cincta. The sequence goes on from VZRX01003501.1 coordinate 15,498, forward strand.
TGTTGGAGGTGTTCAGGAAATTCAGAGGTGAATGTGAAAAAGAAGCTCAAGACAGTGCTGGTCATCCCAACCAGTGCACCTGAACTGCAGGGTGCCAAAGTTCCACTTTCTTAGTGTTTCTTACTGCACTTGTGAGAATGTAAAGTACGTGCGAGATATTTTTCTTTGACCCGGGGAAAACATGACATTTTCCCTTATTTCTGTGACTGTCACGTTCCAGGGCCTTGGAACCCAGCTTGGAACAAGCAGGTAAACCAGCATTTTTGTTGCAGTGGAACTGTGCTGGATCTCTGCGGGTCACAAAACTCCTCCCAGGAACGCCCAGTTCTCTCCGGAGTGCTGCGCTGAGGTTACTGTTCCCTTGCTCCACAGAGGCAACTGTTTCTGTTTCGGTGTCATTCTGTTTCTGAATGTGTTCCTTACTTACACCGCCTTGTTTCATGATTGTTTTTAAACTCACAGGCAGGAAACTGGGCTCTGTAAAAAACTTCTCTCACTTGGCAACAATTTTATTGCACACCAGCTCCAGGCTGCTGAGGTGACTTGTGACCTGGACCCGCCTGAATCAAGAGAGGGCATATGGGAAAAAGACAAAAAGACAGGGTTAAGCAATGTGGGTTTTCAGAAGGATGACTTAGCAAGATAAATCAGTTTATTTCAGGAGGTATATGGACCTATGCCTCATTTGGGGGCACATTTAATCTCAAGGAGACTCTTTGTAGCAAATCTACTTCCAAAGTGGGCTTCAGAATATACATCCAAGGTTGATAACTTAGCCCTGTTTGTGATGGCAACGAACTCTTGGAGGGAAACTACTCAAATTAGCCTTGAGAGTTTCAGGTTGAGGCTACACCAGACATTAATGCCTCTTAGTAAAAGCTCCAATCTACTGGTCTAGCTACTTGCACTGTTGTTTAACTGCTTGTCCTACAAGCTGTATGCTAAAGTTGTACTGACAAAGCTGTGCTCTCAAACATAGAGAGCCAGCAGAAAGGTGACTTTCTAATTCATTAGTAAATCAATTGTATTAGGAAAGGAAGAGGGCTGAGGCTTTTTTCAGGAATGGATGGTTCATCCTGTGTCAAGTAAAATCATACACCAGTCAATAAGATTGCATCGACCAAACATTAAATTGTGAAGTGGACCAGAAGAAGGCCTGCAAGGAAAGATGTTACAGATCCTGTGATGCAAAGCAAAGCATATATCCTGTGTATAAAAGACATCTAGAAAGCAAGTATGGAGCATGCAGAGGAGATGTGGGCAACTGGGTCAGCAAGACTGGGACAATTCTGGGAAATAAATGATCAGGTACATAGAATAGGTCCAAGTTAAGAAGCTGGTTGTGTAATAAATCCCTTCTGGGATTTGTTGTTAGAAACAAACTGTTGAAGTAACAGCCGGACACTTAAAATAATTTTTTGTCTTTTCTTCCTTTAACCTAGACTGCAGCCTGACTTCAGTAGTGCTTCAGGCCTGAGCTCAGCTGTAGTTCTGTCCATGCATAGCATTCCAAGCAGACTGCATTTGGACTGCATGTTGTGTTTGCTCTCAGCTTCTCCTGGATCTAGATTGTCCCTGAAAACATTGCAGTTTCAGACTAAAAGATACCTCAGTGTTTCACATGAATTCTATTAGCCTGTGCACACCCCACACACCCTTCTGGGCCACTCCCTTGGTTTTTTGTGCTGGACTGAACAGCACATTTGAATGACAAATGAGCACTGAATTAAAAGAACAATTCTAGATGGAACTGGCATCATCCTAGTTTGATTAAATAAGGCAGAGGAGCATGATTATACTGGGGCTTTTTGATCTAATTACATACAGTCAAGTATTTCTAGGAAAGGAGAGATCACAGGATTGTTTCATTTTCACAGTTTAGTAAAACAAGATATGGTCACAACCTAGCCACATACTTTACCCCTGATTAAGAAGAAAAGCATGCTTCCTCACTCAGTGATGTGCCTAACAAAACCTATTTGACAGTCAGAAGAGCCTCTTCCTAAGATTTCTCCCTTTCAGTTCTTTAGAATTGTTCCATGAGCTTCTTTCAAAAGTGAAGACTAAACAGAAAACTAGAAGGGGAAAAAACACCCAACGTTTTCATTCTGTGTTAGATATTGAGCAGAAGTTCAAAATAATTGGTTTATATTTTTGCCAGTTGGCTTCCCTTCAAAAGGCATACACTATTGTTTTGTTTAATTGTGCTTGTGGCTGTCTGCCCTGCTATTAAATAGGAATCAGATTTGGGCAGACAGGATACCAACGGCTCCCAGCTGGATGAAGGAATAAATACACCAACTAAACAAAAGCAGAGGAGCTGCTGTTTTCTGATGTGGGGTTATTCCACCTCCAGATGGTTTTGAAGCAGCTGGAGGTAACGTGCTCGAGAGCAGACACACCTGAACTGAGTGTCTGTGGGAGGGAGGTAAGAGCTCAAGAACAGCTGCTAGAAAAACATTTTGTTTGAGACCCTCTTTTCCAGTATACCTGAAGTAAGTTTACATTTTCCAAAATAAACATCTGAAGTTATGGAAATGTAGGAAACTGCCAATCTCATACCCAAAGCACCCACATGGCACAGGCTGTGATTCTTGGAGATGTCCTGTGCAGGAGTTGGACTTGGATGATCCTTTTGGGTGCCTTCCAAATCAGAATATTCTGTGATTCCATGATAAGACACCACAGCCCAGGGTGTGCACCCAGGTGAAGCTGTAGAATGCCTGCCACCCAGCCTGCAGAGTCACTGGGGCTGTTGGGAAGGGCAGAGCAGCCCTGGGCAGCTCACAGACGTGGCTCCTGCACGCCAGGGAAACACAAGCTGGACAGCAAGGAGAGTTTAGTGTTCCCTGTTAAACCACTGCAAATACCACTGCCTGTGGTCTTTGGCTTCCCACTGCTGCTGTGAGCCATGCTCTTGATTCCTGCCTGTCTGTTCAAACTTGTCCCCAGGAAGGCTGCTCTGCTTTTCACTCAGTAGAATCTGAGTGTCATTTCTAGCAAGAAGTTTCTGGTGGAGGTGCTGACAAACCTATTGAGATAGGGTTTAGATTATGAAATGTAAGTTCCCTGAATCGAATATGCTAGCACTGGCATGAGGATTTCTTATCACTGTGCTCTTTCTTACACAACAGGAGTGTCAAGAAAACAACAAAATTCTTTCTCCTGTATTTGTACAGAATTGTACTGACCCACTGTCTGGCATGTGGGGTCACAGCTGCAGCAGGCAGCCCTGGCAGAAAGCCACATTAAGCAACACATGCCCCAGCTCATGTCAGCATCTTTGTTCCTTTGTCCTTTCACCTTGGGGTGCCTGACACTCTGCAGCACACAACGGATCCCAGTTTTATGGCACAGTAATAGAGATGCAGGCCAAGGCTTCAGAGAGGATACATCAGCACAGTGCAAAGCCCTGAGGGCTTGTTTGAATATCTTTATTTTTTGTCTGGGAGCAGTTCATAGACAGTACATGAGATTCATCTATCTGATTAGGAGCAAATGGCTTGGAGATGAGACCTGAGAAACCCTGGCCACCTATGCCTCTGATCAGCATCTGGCAAGGACTATTTTGTGTATGTGCTGGATGCTGAAGAGGCAGCTGCCAGGAAAGGGTAAGTAGAATATGTTGGGAGAAAAAAATTTCAGTGAGGAACAAAAATCAGAAATTGCAATGTTTAATGGTCCATCCATTCACTTGAGCTGGGCACTACTGCAGGACAGGGGCCCACCTTTCCTCTGGCACATGTGCCTATCAGTAGACCAGATCCATCTCAGGAAATAATTTAGCTTGTAAGCATTAAACAGTGAAATGTCTACAGTTAGAATCAGAATTTTTATTAAAAAGGGTCTCATACCATGCTGGTTAACCACAATGTAAAGTGAGTATCTCCAGTTAAGGCAGCTGGGCCTTAACTACTCCAGGTATTTTCTGTAGCATTATAAGTAAAATACACAGGTGTAGTGACATCTCCTTTTCTTTTTACAACCCTCAAATAGTGGAGAAGTCAACTCTCATAATTATACAAGCTTATTACCCATCCTTCAAGTAAAACATTTAAATTATACTTGTCCTGAATTATCAAGCACAAGAAAATAACTATGTGTGTTGATGGCATAGCAACACTAACTGTTTTAGTGGCAAACAAGTGTTGCAGCACTGCATATCAGGAAATATCCCCCTCTTTCCCTAAACTACCAAAGACAGCATATTTTACCTACTTGCAATCTCTCTTAACTCAAGATTAGTCTGTTGGAGAAAAGAGATAAGATTGTCCTTGAAGACTGATAAAAATTCTAGACAGAAACTGTTGGGTTTTTTTATTCTTAGCAGTTAATGAATAGGTAAGGGAAATTATTATTTAAATAACCTCAGTCTCAAAGTCATTGGTCACAAGATGCTTATTGGTAGAGAAGTGCAAAAAGAAAGTCACAGTTATGAGTTTGGCAAGTCTTGGACTGAAGAAAATTTATTGCTTATTTTAAAAAGCTTTAATTTCCACACAGCCATAGCAAAATGATGCCATGCTTAAGATAAGGATCAATAATGTGATAGCTTGGGGAGAGCTATGTAAACAGTTTGGTTTGAGTTCAGTAGAATACATTTTGCATTGGAATTAAATAGTTTTTGTGTTGTCTGCATGAGGACAAGACTGAGCATCAGTAGTACAGCTGTCTAGTGGCCATTCTCTTCCAACCTCTTGCATTTTTGTGTAGATGGAGTTTTCTCCTAACAGTGAAGTTAGCTAGCTAAGGATCTCAGGAATTGGGGTGCTGGGTGGAAAAGAGCAGATATGTGACTTTGCCTGCTGCAGGACATTCTTTACTCCACTTGAAAGAGATTTCTGTTTGCCTTGAAATCCCAGCACTAAAAGGAGGTGAGCAGGATTTGCAAAATTCTGGCAGCTTCTCGGTTGTCTCTCACGAGACCTTGAGCTTTATGCTCTAGAGGGATAACGAGGTCATCTTGAAAATCCATCATCACACAAGTCTCTAGATTCAAACTGCTGCTGGAATTTTTACAAGGTGCCGTGGCTGCTGAGAAGCTGAATTTGGCCGACAGACAAGTCCAGGCAGTTCCCACTACTTGTTTGGACAAGTTAGTTGTCATGGAAAACTAGCATTACGCTCCCTCTGCTCTGGCCTGCCTTTAAACACTCTCTGCGGCACTCATGCTCTCTCACAAAGCTTTTCATTACTCAAAAATAATTTTAAAATGTCACCGTGGGCAAAGAAAAAACCTGAGAATTAGAAAAGGCAGTCAGACTAAAAACTAACCAGTTCGAGTCGAAGTGTGGCAACTAATAAGTACCGGTGAAAGTAACATACTTCCAATGCCAAGAATGGAGAGAAGGGAGATGACAAAAACATAGGACGACAATATCCAATTATCTTTGGATGTAATTTTTTCTCCTAGTTCCATCTCTTAAATATCAGTGAAAAAAAACCAGCTGAGGAGGCAGGAGCGCCTGCCGGGAGAGGCAGTGGTACCCGCAGGGGGTGCTGCGGACGAGGCGGGCACCGAGCGGCGCTGGCGCTCCCGGGCCTGGCTGGAAGGAAGGGAGCCTTTCCCCTCAGGCCCTTCCCGCCACGGCCGTGCCAGCGCTGCCGCCGCCGCCGCCGCC
>VZRX01003501.1:28060-76421 GCA_013398075.1 Notiomystis cincta
TTTTTTTACAATGAAAGATTCAAGACTTGAAGACTTGTCACAGTGTGGTTTGCAAAGCAACAGAGGGTGGGTGCAAAAGGCACCTGTGGGGGGGACAGCAGGCTCGTACCGAGGCCTGTTGACCTAAAGTTGTTGGCATCTTGGGAGGTTTTCACTCCGCTGCGCTGACATTTTGAATTTACAACACATTTTTTAGTAAAACTTTTTTTACCAAACGCTCTAAAAGTCAATGGAGCTGAATTTTGACTTCCCTACCCTTAGAATGCTCTGCCCTTACTCCTTATGCTGCTGTAGGTGATTGTTCCAAAACACAATGCATTTACAAAGCATTGTCTTTTTGCCTTCAAACCAAGCATGCTTAGTAAGCAGAGCTTAAAGCAATGCTTTCAAATGTCAGCTTTTGCATAGTATGTCTTGAAGATTTTCTTGCTAGGGTGTGATCAAAGTTCTAATGGTTTGTTACAAAAATCTTGTTGAGTAAATACAATTGCATACTTTGAACTGTTCACTGATAAATACGTTGAGGTGTCTGAAACTTGAACCTGAACTTACCTTGCTTAGTACAAGGTGTTCTGTATGCCTGTGACCTGGGAGCTAATTGCTCTATCTCCCTCCAAATTCTGGGATGGACTCTGAAGCCCTCTGAAAGTGCCTTTCCATCTATTGCCTGTAGAGGGAGTGAGGACAAGTAAGATTCTAATTGCATTTCTCAAAGTTAGGAAAGGTTTAACATGTCATATGTGGAGTAAAAATTCTTCCAAATTTGCAGTTGTTTTTCATGTGGAGACTACCATTCATAAGCTGATGGGACAAGAGGGGAAATCCAGCCCCTGAAATACTGGTTTCAGAAATACTGGTTTCATACTATATGGGTATAAGTGTTACTATGTCTGTTTAAATAAGTCTCAGTGCCTTTTTGTCCCATAAAAAAATACTGAGATGTTTTACTCTATTAGATTTCTTTACAGTAAATTATGTTTTAAGCTTCTGTTTAGAATATTCAAAACTGCACATTGCATAGATTTTTTTGAGTAATAAAAAACTTCTTGACTATGCCCAGAAGAAAATTCTTCAGATGATCTGCAGAGTGACAGAAGAAAGCGACACAAGTCAGACAGCATTTCGTTGACGTTTGATGAAAGTCTCTCATGGTGTGTAGTCAGTGGTCTGTGCCGTGAAAGAAGCAATAGCAGTGATTCAACAGATTCTCTTTCCATTCCTGTAAGTCAAAGTAGAAACATGAAATGGTTTTGTGGTACAAATTTTGCAGATGCCACAAGTGCAAACATGCATCTGAAAACAAAATGTTCTTAATTACAAGCAGCACTGTTTTCAGTGATGTCTGAGGAAAGAAAAGAGGTTGAAAGAAAAGTAGGTGTGTGGGTTGAGTGGGGTTTTTCATAGATCTGCTGGCAAAGCTTAAGTGAAATTTCTTTTAAATACTGACATTGAATATTCTTTAAAACCAAGATCCTCCCTGCTTGGCACAGTATGGAAAAACATTAGACATATTTTCTGTTTTAAAATAAGTATTTCTTAGAATGCTAAGAGACAAAAAGAGTCATAGTCACTCCATAATTCAGAGTTAAGTGGTAGTTCTGGTACAGCTTTGGTAACTGTATCCAGTGGAATGGATCCTGATGGTGCATTGTATTCATTTGCCATGCTGCTACTTGCAAGTCTTATATTGTTTTTAGCAAACACCAAGCAAATTATTTGTGGTTAGATTAAGTCACGAAGAGCTGAACTAACAGTTTCTCCCTAGTCACATACCATGTTTTAAATTGACAGAACTAATACTGTATCTTCAGTCCTCCTATTTTGTAATTGTTAAGCCATGGTCTCATATTAAACAAAGTTGATGAGAATAGAGAATTTAATGGCATGCAGCCAGAAGATACCATCTTGCATCTGTTCTTCGACTTTTTAGGAGGGACTTTCTGAAATAAAACTGCAGCCTTTCAGCTGGCTCAAAGTGCAGTTTCAGTAGGCTGAGTGCAGTTTCATATTACAGAGTCAACAAAAGGCTTTCAGACCTAGCTTTATTTTTACTCACCTATAATTTATTTACCTTCTAAAAAGTACTCTGTTTTACAGCAGCTGGTCCTTTTTCTTCTGTAACTAATTATACTGAGTAGTTTTATCCTAAGAGTTATTTTAACAGTATTGTTATGTATATGGACTAGTGAGGCTGAATGTGTGCTTTCTTCTTTGTTTTGTTCAGGATCTTGATGCTAGTTCATTAAGTGAGAACTCTGATTGGTTTGACCACAGTTCTGTATCAGACCAGTTCAGTGTCGAGTTTGAAGTTGAGTCTATTTATTCAGAAGATTATAGCCATAATGAAGAAGGGCAGGAGCTCACAGATGAAGATGATGAGGTACCATCTGCTTTCCTTGTTTGACCCTGGGGGGAGGGGATGACAAGGAAAGAAGTATTCCTGTAGGTTTCCAAGGAGAACTCTTCAGGTGTCTTTTCGAGCTTCATGAGCTGTGTCACAGTTTGCACCCTTGTTGTTCATTAAATCAAATTACATGACAGTGCACAACCCACCAGGCAGTGACTGAAACGGTGCTGAGGCTTTCTGCAGGCTCTGAAACGGGCTGGATAGGAAAGTCTGGGTGCTTAACTTCTTTCGCCAGCTGTTGGAGTCTGTGGCAACATAGTGTTTCTGCATTTTTAATTCTAGAAGTATGTGTTGAGCTTTGACAACACTTGATACGAAAGGAAACCTTTCTGAGTAACTCTTTCCAAAGTGATATTTCCAAGTTTTTTTCCTTTATGAATGTAAAATATTTCATAGAGATGCTGAACCAAAGTTTTAGACATCTTTATTAGTAGGCAGGAAGACAGAAAAATTTGGATTACCACAATTTTCAAGGGATTTCTGGAATGTCAGGAATGAAGTGAGAATGTATGTGGGGTTTTCTTTCTGGGTTGGTTTTCTCTTTAGAGAGGTTAATCAGCTGATGGCAAGGTTGGGTAAATACCAGAGGCAGAGTTCACCAGGGACATACATGATTGTGGCACTTGGGAGGCTGAATGGGACTGACTGTACTGATGTACACTGAGTTGTAGTGTAGTGCAGAGCCACACCCTGAGAGAGGATGGCAGTTTGGAGGAAGAAAGGATGGAGGTGTGCCCCTGCTCCAGACAGTAGTTTTGAGAATTGCAGAGTGACAGGTGTTGGAAGGGGCCTCTGGAGGTTCTCTTACCCACCTGCCCTGGCTCAGGCAGAGCCGTTTGCCCAGGTCCATGTCCAGATGTCTTTTGAGTATCTCCAAGGATGGAGGCTTCAGAGGGGCTCAGGGCAACCTCTCCCAGTGCTCCTTCATCCTCACAGTAAAAAGTGTCTCCTGACATTCAGAGGAAAGGAACCTCCTGTATTTAACTTGTGCTAGTTGCCTTCTGTCCTGCCACTGGACACCACTGAAAAGAGCATGGCTCTGTCTTCTTGATGCCATCCTTTCAGGAGTTTGTTCACATTGATCAGGCACCCCCTGCCCTGAGCCTTCTCCAGGCTGAACAGTCCAGCTCTTTCAGCCTTTCCTCATGTGAGAACTTCTCTAATCTTAATAGCCCATCCCTGGAGACTCTCCAGCAGCTCCCTATCTGAAAATCTTACCAGGTTAAAAGTATTTTGTGTTTTTAATTAAATGCCAAAACCCAATGCCAAAAAACAGTTTTATATATATATATATATTTAATTTACACCAGGTTTATCAGCTGACTATTTACCAGGACGAAGATAGTGATGCTGACTCATTTGATGAAGATCCAGAGATTTCTCTAGCTGTGAGTAAAAACTTGACTGGTGACATATCATAAATTGGGTAAACTGACATAGAGTAGATCAAGAAGTATAGGTGATTTCTATTGCTACCAGTGATTTTTTAAGAATTAAATTGACTTTTTTTCCCCACATGAAGGTTCCAATGCAATATTTTAATCATTGAACATGTGATGATTGAGGAATCTCGATTTAAAAAAAAATAATTAATAAGCTTCCTAATCCATTTAAAAAAAACCAATCCCGTCCTAACTTACCATTTCATTGACTTAATGGGAGGAAATTATTTGGAGCCTAAATCTGACTTTCTGCATAAAATGGAAAAAAATTAAAATCTTAGTAATTTAAAACCTACATTTAAAAAAACCCTCCTTTAAGTCAGAACACCTGGCTTTATTTCCAAACTGATGGAAGAAATCTGTAACATACAGGTGTGAAGGCAAGCCTTTTTTCAGAACAGTACTGTAAAATCAAAAGAGGCCTTTACTACATTCTGTGAGACCATTCTTGAAGAGTGGGAGGAAATTCACAGTCTTGAGGCAAAGAATGGAGATGTTTGTAAAAAAATCTGCATTTTAATTCTAGTATGTGCCATCTCCATATTATTTGTAATTGCTTTTCACATTTGGTGCTTGAATTAAAACTGTTTTGTGGAACTGTCTGAAGTTTTCCAGTCCCTTGGTAGTCTGTAGGACTGAGGGACTGTACTCTTGTGTGTGAGAGACAGGGCTGGCCACTTTCTGAAAACAAACTGGTGCTTATGTGTGGAAAAAGAGGCCTGTACAGTATTTTTAGGATTTAAAATTGCTCTTTTAAGCTTTTGGTGTTACTCAGTTTTGATGTTATTCAGGACTCGTGTAAGTAAGTTTTGGGTTGTTTTATTCTGTTTTGATTTCCCCTACAGCTTGCATTATTTCTAAGTAGGGTCTCTGTCCTTAAAAACAAAATGTATTTTTAACGAAATAGTGGTTTATTTTCATTGTAGTGTATGGGGTAACCTCTCTGAGGCTGATGCACCCCCTTTTTTCTCCCTTTTATTTTTGTTTCCTTTCCCCTGCTTCTCCGTGTCTGTTTGGCTTTGGCCGATGTTTTCTCTCCTGGGCTGTGCCGGGGCGCCCTCACCGGGCCGTTTGGTGCACCAGCAGCCCAGCGAACCGCAGCGGATGGGTCCCTCCGGGCTGAGTAGTTCCCATTGCACAAGTCCATAGCCGAAAAGAAGGGAAATAAGGACCTTTTCCACAAATTTTTCGTGAGGTCCCCTGATGAATTTTGTTGTCTGCTTTCTGCAGTTTTGCCTAAGAAATAATAAATTATTCTATTCGCAAACCTACTGCAAAATGAAGGAAGGCAGGAGTCCTTTTCAAAATAAGAACCATTTAAATCTAGGACTGTAGAATGGGGCCAAAACCATTGAATGGAATTTTAAAATTGTAAACAAGTTGATAGTGCAACATAATAATTATTTTGGCAGTAATAAATTGTTTATAATCTCTGAATACTTCAGTTGTATGTGTTCCAAGTAGCTTAAGCTGTTCCAACCTTTGATTCACTAAAGGATTATTGGAAGTGTCCCGAATGTAACGAAATGAATCCTCCGCTTCCACGACATTGCCACAGATGCTGGGCCCTTCGTGAGGATTGGCTTCCAGATGAAAAGAGTGAGAAATTGGCAAAGAGCAAATTAGAAGCCTCCTTTCCTGCAGAGTCTGGAGAAGGTTTTGATGTTCCTGACTGCAAGAAAACAAAAGTGACTGAAGATAAAGAACCAGCTGTAGATGAGAATGAGGATAAAGCAGTACAGCTTTCTGAGTCCCAGGAAAGTGAAGGTTATTCCCAGCCATCAACATCAAGCAGCATGTTTTGTAGCAGTCAGGAGGACTTTAAGGAACCTGAGAAGAGAGAAACACAAGACAAAGAGGAAAGCATGGAATCCAGCCTGCCTGTTACCAGCATAGAGCCCTGTGTCATATGTCAGAGCAGGCCTAAGAATGGCTGCATAGTACACGGCAAAACAGGACACCTCATGTCGTGTTTTACGTGTGCAAAAAAGCTGAAGAAGAGGAACAAACCCTGCCCAGTGTGCAGGCAGCCCATACAAATGATTGTACTAACTTATTTTAGTTAGGTACATGTTGACTGGAAAGCTGCAGAAGAAACTTCATAAACTGGTTAAGAGAATAAGAAATTATTTTTGTATGCCTAGTGGAAAATTGGAAAATTAATATTTTGTGTCTCTTGAAGTTCTGTGTGAAAAATAATTGCTGACATAAATGCACTGGAGTTATTAAGAGGTTTGCCTAATACTCAAAAGTCAACTTGGAGATTTTAAATCCCTCCCAGTAGAAATAACCAGGTCCTCTAAACCACCTGCCTCTCCAAGTGTTTAATGTTCCATGCAAGGTAGTGGCATTTGTTTTATTGAATTAAATACATGCATTAAAACCCCAAATGCAGTGATTGTTGGAGGAGAGACATGTTGAAGTGTTTATTTCTGCAAGTTCCTCATTTATCCAGGTTCCAGTTTTTGCTGCCTGGTGAAGTCATAAGGCTCAATTAGACCCTGCTGAATAAGTCAATAAAATGTATAAGTAGAATCTTTTCTTAAATTCCTCCAAGTAACCAAATTCTATGGGAGATCTTACCAGCAAGTGGGAAAAGATGTGATAGAAAATAATTAAGATTTTGGAAACAGAAAAGGGTATTGTGTGTCTTTCATTTTTTTAGTGTGCATTGTAAACTTAAGGGCTGTGTGTCCCCTGAGAAGTCATTGACTTAAGCTCAGTCGTACAGTTCCCTCTCAAATGTCCTGAGAAACTGACATTTGTGGATTTGGAGGTCTGAACTGATTATGATGGTGATTTTTCTTAATTTAGCAGCATGAAACAAGTCTCAGGCAGACAAGATAAATGAAGGATATGCTATGAATATATGACATGTCAGGTAGTATTAGGGAACAGTTGTTTTCTTTTCCTGCACTTGTTTTTGACTTCAGCAGAATACATGCATTGCTACATTCACTGGAATAAAAGTAGAAAAAGAATCCACCTTCATCTGCAGAAACAAGTAAGCTGTGCAGTTCTAGTCCACATTCCTTAATTCTTTCTAATTCACTGTTCTTATCTGTATCACAAGAATTCTGAAAACCTCTTGCAAGGTGTTTGGCCAATGCAAAATTGGTCTCACTGGACCTGTCCTTTACTGCTTTTAGCTCTTGTCTGCTTGCTGTACTTTGTCAAAAACTTTGTGAAACTTAGCAGTTCTGTGCCCAGGGAGTCTGCTGCCTGCCTCAGTTCTGGGGGCCTTTGGGCAAGGTAGTGTGAGTTTGGGAACCAGGATGCGGTCAAGATCACTCAGCTGCTTTTCACATGGAGTTTCTGTACCAGTGAGTAATATTTATTCCTTTGGAAAAGTATGTTACAAGAGGAGTTGTATATTTTTAGCACCTTTTATTTTTACAGGTAGTTGCTGATCATCTGCCCAACAGGGAATGGCAAATAAACAGTCAGGGGAGTGCCAAGAGTGGAGATGTAGTGTAAGTGCAGGAATTGTGCTGTGTTACCATCTTACAGGCCAGGGCTCAACAGCTTCCCTAACATCAGCAGTATAAAATTGCTGGTGCCTGTGTGCTGGCACAGAGACTTCTGCTCTCCTTACCTCCAGGGTTGCAAATGCCTGGAAGTACCCAGGAAAAGGACATAAAGATGTACAGGAGAGACTCAGTAAATCCTTGGTTGTGACTTGGTTGAAAAGTAGTAACTTCATAGGTAAAGACTGAATTACTGGGATCATGCACATTTTGTTCATACATTTGAGCTATTTCTTTAAAAATACCACTAAAAGATACTGGTGTACCTGAAGTTCTAACATAGTTCATTTTAACTGAACAAAATATAAACCCCAGCTGCATACATTCAAATTCATGCAAGTTTCTTGCCTCCTGCAGTTTGTAAAGTGACAGCAGGTAGCTGGAAGTTCTTGGAAGTTTTTTGATCAGCAGAAACCTTTAATGGGTTTTACAGGATTTAGTGATACTTCAGCCTGAGACAGAGAAGGCCTTTGGGCAGATAGTTAATTTTTTTAAGTAGGGATACGAATAGAGGGCTACCTGCCTTAATTTGCACTTCCTATTAATTTTTTTAAATTTTTGATTTGATAAACTTAGGTGCATTGAGGCTTGCAGAAGCTCTTCATTGCATCTGCAGGTGAGAGAGAACTGTAGATGTGTATATGCACCAAAAACATGGGGACTGTACTTAAAAAGCTTCATCTATAAGCAGCTTTGTCCCCTGCATTGTCTCCCATGTCTTTCCCTCTCAGCCTGGTGCCTTCTGTGCTGCCCTGGCTGTGTAACTGCAGTGCTGGGGGAGCAGCTGTCCTTATCTAGTTCCTGCTGGGACAAATTGTACCATCCCACTCTTGGCATTCCTTTCCAGTCACGTGCCTTCTGTTGCAGACAGTAGCCCTGGGAATACCCTCCACTTGCTACAGTGGTGAGGAAATGGGGAATTTTGATTTCTGTGTCAAATATTTTGGTTTGAGTTACATTTTATGGCTTACTGTTACTCTTAATGACTTCTAGTGCAAGTCTAGTGTGTTTGGTGTGGGTGCATGCCTTCCAAATGGAAGTGATGGGTATTGATGCCTGTTCTGTTCCTGTTCCTGTTCCTGTTCCTGCTGGGGCCAGTGGCAGGCGAGTGCCAGTGCAGCACCGAGGGGCTGTGTCCCAGCGCCCCCCGGGCTGACTCCGGCTGTGGCCCAGAGCCTTTGGCTCTGCCTGCACGGCATCTCCCAGCCTGGCTCTGTCCCTGTGTGGGCATGAGCAGTGAGCACCCTGCTTGTCCCCGCCCTTAAACGCGTTCCTGGCCTTGGCTAGTGGCACAAAGTCAGCAAAGTTCCGGTACAAAAGTTCTTCCTCCTTGGTGAGGTGTTTGAGATCCTTATTTAATATTGCACACGTTTTAATCTTTAATTTATTGCTGTTTGTAAATATACTTGTGCTCACAGTTAATGTTTTGAGCTCTAATTTATTGAATTAGTCTACTGGTACATGTGTAGTTGCATAAATACGCTTATTTAGTAAATCACAGGCACAAGGAAAATGTTTTAAGAAATGAAGCATTAAAATACAGAGAAATACTCATATATTCAGATTGAAAAGGGCACAGGAAGATTTATGGCTATATTTCCTTTTTCCTTCCCTTAAAACAACTTCTGCATTGAACCTAAACAAGATTTATGAAACAGAGATGGTGCTGGTGCAACATTAGCATAGTGAAAATATTTTGGTGGCGTTTTGCTTTCCTTTGGAATGCTTTTGCATCCCTGAGTACAGGCAAAGAGCTGACTGACTGCTTCCAGATGCTGGTAACATTGGGGGGTGATGAGAGCCTTTAAGGTTAATTTGCAAAGGTGGCAGTGGCTTTTGCCTTTGTGACCAAGGTTGCAGGGGAGGCCAGATGCCAACAGGATGCGACTGTAAGCAATTTTCAGTAATTTTCTTAGTCTTTTCCTTCTTGCCCATCAGGTAGACAATAGTTATGTACAAATGGTGCAAAAATTTGCATTTATTCTTTCCTATAAAGTACAATAAGCCTACTTGTTGTTTAAATACAAGTCTTCAACCATTTACCTATTTGTTAGTATTGACATTCTGTTAGTACTGAAATTCACCCCACACTGGCAGGATCATGGGCTGTGCTGTCCTGTGCCTCTCCCCTTAGCAGATGATTTAGAAAGGGTAAAAGTGCTTCAGAATGCTCACTGGTGAAAAGCTTACATCTCTTCCAAGAGTGTGGTACGATTTTTATCACTGAGTTCTGTTTGCTTACATTTGTTCAAATGTTGCTGTCTGAAGTATCTGTGGGTGTGAAGATGCTTGCAGGACTTCAGGCAGATTTGTTTCTCTTTTATAACTAATATGAGGAAAAGAAAATTCCTCGTTCTTACAGAAAGCATCAGCAAGAATAATTGTTTCAGAAAACTGTATTTTACAGAAAAGAGATTAGAAAATCGTTAGGAGCCTAATGAAACTGAATAAACTGAATGAATAGGATGAATACAGGGGTGAAGGTTTTTTTCTTTCCCATCTTAATCTAAAGCTGCTGTTATGTTAGGGCATAACTTTAGGCAGAGTCTGTAATTTTAAAGCAGGTAATTTATTCAGCATATTAACTTGCCACATGCGTGGTGGGGCAGCAGTTATCCCTTATCCCAATAAGATCCAGCATTTTGTTGTGCAACATTTGGCCTGAAAAGGGGCATTTGCTGTTGTGGGGCTTCCCTGTGGGAAGGAGCATTTGCCACATTCATGGGACTTGTGGACAGGCAATGTTCTCATGGAGGGGCTGTAGGGTGGCCCTGGTTCTGCAGCAGAGCAGAGCCTTGCTAGAGCATCAGCCCTCTCCTCCCCAGGGATTACCTGCCCTGCCTTCCCAGCTCCTCCATGCCAGACTCCAAGGCGTATCTTGTTCTTTAAAGGTTGCACAAGCAAAGCACAAAACCCAGCTTAAGGTTTTAACAATGGATTGCACTTACTGAACATGAAAAATGGTTGCTTTTAATTAAAGTGTGGGGGTTTTGTTAGGGGTTTTTTTCAGCACAGATGCACTGAAGGCTTCAAGTGAATGCTCCTCTTGTGTATCTACAGCTATATAATACATGTGAAATTTGTCAGTGGTACCTAAAAAGGTGGTGACTCCCCTCTTGAGTTGATGTTGTTTTAGCTTAACAGCCTGCTTTTAAAGGACAGTTCTTGGTCTTGAGCCACAGTAGTGGCTGGCAGGAGGATGGGATGACTGTTGAACAGAGGAGTTCATAGTGAATTTAACTATGCAACATGCTTTCAGGAGCTTGACCTGGTGCATTTCTTTCCAGCTACCCAGTGCATGTATGACCACAGTCAGTAACCATTAAAACACAAGTATCCACTCCAGTATAGACCCATTTGCACACAGTATAGAGCCATTAATGAGAAGTTTCACGTGTGTTGCATTTATCTTTCAGTTTTTCCTTTTCTGAGGGAAATTGAGTACTGTGTTCCATTTAAAAGCTTTAAATAAAGATTTGTTTATATACTCCATGGTGCTCCTTTTTTTCATGTCAATTACTTGATTGTTAGAAGTTCTTTGTTTTCACACAGATTCCTACTTTTGTGAGCCAGCACACAGGCTCTTTCTGCCCCCACTCAGCTGCTGGACTGCTGACTTCCGTCAGATTTCTTCGGTTTGGGAGATTTTTACTCAAGAAATCTCTGGTTCTTGTGGCAGGGTCAGTGATGGATTTAGTGGATGATTATTCTCTATGTGGTAAACAACCCACAGCCGATCAGAGGGTGAGAAAGGGGAGAAAATGCAAATGGATATGAGGAAGACATTCAAGACCCAGGGTGTTGCACACACAGCCCTCATTGCTGTTGGCATGGCTGTTTCAAGTTCTGCAGTGTATTCACACTGCTGAATGTGGCCGTCTGGCAGGCAAGTGGCTGATGCCCAAGCTCCACAGCCCAGCTCATAGGGCTTGGTGTGACAGGCAGCAGTGCCTCAGGAAAGATTTTAAAAGGGATTAAGGGATTAACTGCATTCCTGCATTTTTTATTTACTGTATACAGGAAAAGATTGATGTTTCCAAAGATAATCGTTGCTGGTTTACTTTTGCTATTGCATAAGAAAATTACTGACAGATAAAGCTTTAAAAAAGCCACAGGAGATGGTACTAACCTACTTTTCTTGATAAATTGTCTGCTTATTGGGCAGCTTCAAAGGGCCCTGAAAATGACTTGCAACTGGCCAGGCAAAAGGAATCTGCTAATCCTGCCTGCAGTACAGCCCAGCCAGGGGGACGCTGAAACCACCCTCTGTAACCGGAGCTGGCTTGTGCCTTGCTGAGTGTGCCTGCCAGCTCCTGGCATGGGTGTTAAACAGTCCCAACAGGGAGCAGGAGGGCTGTGAAGCTGCTGAAACAGTATAAAGCCATTGCTAAAACCATTCAAAGAATTCTGAATTTTATGTGGTTCTGTCCGACAACAAATTCAGTTAAAAATGGACAAGGTGTAAACTGTCAGTGACTCATTCCATGTTGTTTTCTGCTGTAGGAGAACACTGTTTTCAGAGCCACAAATTCCTCCCTATTCCCTGTTGGTGCAAATTACCAGCCTCCACAGCATGGCCCTTTGGCAGACACTCACATTTCATTTTCATTTTCTTGTCTTAAAACATGTCTGTGTTACTGGCCTTTATCTCATTTGAGCCCCGAGCAGTCTCATCTGTCCAGGTAAGAAAGAGCATATATAAAAATGCCATTCTTCATTTACAGCAGTGGCTTTATTAGGAGAAATTAGTATTGAGCTGATGACTTACAGCTGTGTGGCACCTGAGCTGTTGGTTCAGTGAGGAACCTGGGCTTGCATGAAACATTGCAGTACAACCCTCAACGTTTTCAAATTTGGGGAAGGTCTTCAACATGTATTTGTACTTTCTGCATCAAAATTCCACAGTTATGTCCATAGGCTGTACAAAATTTCCTCAGAGTAAAATACTTATGTAGAAAAATATGATAGTCTGTTACAATTAAAAATATGTCTACTATAAAGTAAAACATTCAATTGTCAAGCCAGTATTTTACAAAATACAGTAAACATGATCATGAATCTGACAATTTGGTTTATAAACACACACATTCTTTTGCATATACAATTCCTTCTCTGAAAAGCCACATTTGTGCAGGAAGATTTTGCCTTTGCCTTTGTCATTCCTGACTTTATTTGAAAGTTACAAGCATAATGGCCATTAAAACCAAGATGTGTATGGTTGGTTTTACTGCAGCTGAAGCCCGTGTGAGCTCTTGGTAGAGGGGAGTTTTGGGACATGAAGCAACTCTTGATCTGATCTGATCTGAGACCTCTGGGAAAGAGAAGTCCTGTTTCAAAGCACTGAAGTTTCCAGTGTTGTCAGGTATTTCCACTGTCTTCAGCATCGATTTAAATCCCGGTACAGTAGCCTAGGAGCAAACACAAGAGTGCTCTTCCGTGGTTTGAAACACTGAGTTCAACTGTTAAACAATCATTGTGTACACTTTAAATGTACAGGGAAAAATGTTCTAAGGATACATTTGAGAAGATGGAATGAGAACGGAGTGTAGTTTTCACCTTATAGCAAAAAGATTCTTGCTGTACCAGAGAGGGAATCCTGCAGGGACGCTCAAGCATAAGCCTTTGGATGTTCTCTAGTACTTCCACAGAGAAACGATTTTGACACAAGGAAATGACAGCCACCGGTGGTGATGTCAGCCCCAGCCCGGTGCTGCCTGGATCCCAGGCTCCACCCCTCGCCCTGCAGGAGCTCTGTGGTTTGTTTCAAACACCTCGAGCTCCTGATGCCGTGCTCCAGACTCCCATCCCAGCTGGCTCCACCATCAAGGTCTGAGGAGTGCTTATCTCTGGACATTGAGGACTGTATCAAAAAATTTCCTTTCTGCTGACTAATATTCAAATATATGTTTATTTTAAGTCTGCTAAAGGGTCTTTACACCTAATGTCTCTGACTTGAGCAGTTCAGCCCACCCACCTCTAAGGCTGCTGTCTCACTGTGCTCAGGAATTTGGTGTAACTGAAACAACACTTCAGGAAGGCTGCAATACTCACATTGATCACGTATGTCCCAGGCAAAAGGAGAAGAAAGTACTCCCCTTGTTCATTTGTTCTGTAGGGGCAGACATGTGGCCTTCCTTTGGCTTCCACAATGGCATTGGGAATAGGATTCCCATTCTTATCAGTAACTTGGCCTTTGACACCTATGAAAGAGGGAGAGGAGAGAAAGATCATGAACTGTAAGTGGTGAGCCTCCTTCTCTGAGAAAGTCAGACTGTTCTCTTGCTGGATGCACTCAAAGGCTATTTCACCACGTTTCAGCACATCTAATAATATCACTAGTCACTTCAGTCTTCCTCAAGGGAATTAAACCAGAAAATCCTTGGCTGTTGCTGTTAATAGTTTACCCTCATGTCAAGTTAGAAAGCATTGTGCAGAAAGTATTGTGATCTCCTCTTCTAAATCTTATTTGCTGAAGGCATCATACACACTCTCTCTATGTCCTTTACTGAAGGGCTTCAATCTTCAGTACAGGTTTGGCAGTTTTTTGCACACACACAAACACCCACCCACCCTTCTTTTTCATGATACAAAATAAGTCAGCCTCTAGTCTAGTACTTCCCAAAGGCAGAATACCAATGTGTGCTTATGAAGTCGTTTCTCTTAATTCCCACACACCACCTTCAAGGCAGCACAGGCATTAAGCAGAGATAAAATAGCAGTCAGGTATTTAGGGCAACAAAATGCAAGATAAGCAACAGGTTTGTGCAAACCCTTCAACTCATTGTAAAGCACCACAGCTTCACTAAGCAGCAGTTCTCTTCCAAATGTCAAGTCAGATCACACCGAGAGAAGCCTTTCAAATTTACAAAATCCAAGCAGCAAAGACCCCTGGAATTTGTGCTGAGGCACACATACATTTAGAGACCTCTGAAATAAATAATTGTCCCAAGGCTGCTCAGGAAGGTGAGGAGAGGGGGGGAGTGCATGGTCACACAGCCCCCAGGGCCTGTCCCTTGCTCCTGCCCCAGCACAATTTAAGCCCTTTGCACACCTGTAGTAGCACCCATCACCCTCACCTGACACACTTGTAAATTCTCCTGCCTTACCCATCCCTGGCCTTGCAGCACTTCCTGCTCAGAAGCTCCCAGGTTAACAGCAGATCTCTCCCCTGTGAGCTGTGACACTGACCCAGGCTGCTGAGGAGCTCCCTCTGAGCTTCCCTCAGTTTTCACTCCGCCCCCATCCCCATACCCACCTAGGTGGACTTGTTTCATATATTCGATCAGAGCAACTTTGTTGTCTCTCCAGAACTTTTCCAGCTGGTCTGCTGGAGGGTATTTACAGCATGACAGCTCCAATGTAATTTCAAAACACTGTCCCCAGACATAGTTGTAATCTTGCATTCCACCTTAAAAGTGAAATAAAAGGGTTTTAAGCTGCAAAGAAACACTAAGGTGAAACTAGAAGACAAACAGGAGAGTTAAAATGTTAGTACTTGCATCATACCTGTAAGAAAAGTAAATCAGATAAATTATTCCTCAATGCTACACTTGTATTTACTGCCTCCTGTGAAAAACCAACTTAATTATTTACTTTAGTTACTTGTAGAGTGTTGTCTTCTAAAGCATACTTCAATTTGGAAATGATGATGATTGTGGCTGAGAAAGGGTGGGTCTTTGACTTAAATTCATTCAAGCTTTCCAAACTAAAAAGGGACAGATAGGCTGGCACAGGATTTGCCACTGCCAAAGCAATTCCAAGACCCTTATAAGTTTTTGAATTCAGACAATGAAAACGACATACACAGTGCACAAGTCCCATATTCTATTTGGCTATGCATAAACAATAATGAAAACATTTATTTCCATAATTAAACACTAAAAAACGGATGACATATGAACAGAAGATTGGTTTTCTTTCTGAAAGGAGAGGATCTTGATGCCAAACAGTGTGTGCACATGTGTGTAATGTATACAGCTACTGCAGGCCTTAAGCAAGGGCAAAGAAGCAGCCAAACAGCAGCAATTCTCTGCCTCATTCTCTTGTTTAACTGCTGGCTGGAAGTCAGAAAACATCCAGGTCCTGCTCACAGAATCTGTGTGAATGAGTTGACTTACTCCCCTCATCAGCTCTCCAGTCTGACTAAAAGCACTGCCCTTTCATCATCAAAGATGTCAGAGAAAGTGAAAACATCTTACCAGAAGCAGCAGAATGAAATACCAGTGTCGTTCTTACCTTCCAGCTGGTACCAAGAGTACCCGTTGGTAATGCCTCCTGGGAAGGTTTGTCTGCTGTCACACTCTGTCCCTTTGTACATGCTGGCATGGTTGGAGGAGTAGGTCTTTGCCAGGTGAATGAAGACATCATCATCTGGAGATTTGCTGTAGCCTTTCAAAGAGCCAGTAACTGCAGAATGAAGACAGCCATTGTGCAACTCTCATTACTGGCAAAACACACAGTGCTGGCTTACATGCAGGATGAACATCTCCCAGATGGCCATAATTAGGCAGTGAATTTTGATGGGGTTTATCAAATTCTGCCCATCCCAGCTCAAAAGCTAGAAGAACCTTGCAGGAATCCCTAAAAATTTTACTTTGGTACAGCAAACTTTCCTAAACCCAGTCAGTCGTGGAGAACAGAGCTTGTTACCAGCTTACCTGGGTTACCATTATCAAAGGTGTAGCTGGCAACCAGGGCACCCCCATGCAGGTTTGCAGAAAGAACAAATGTTTCATTTTTTATCCAGTCCATTACTGCTTGAGTCTCTGGCTGAATGCTAGCACTGTTATTTTCAAAGGCATCAGGGAAATTTCTGTTCAGATCTTTTCCGTTCCTGTTGTACCTTAGAAGGAGAGAAGACATTCCCATTACTCTTTTGCCTTACTTCCACACCACCAGCCTCCCAGCACTCCAGACCTGTGGTGTGCTAGTGTCTTCAGGGAACAGGCAAGATGACCATTTTTTATTTCTCAAGCATTAAGGTGATAGACTTCAGTTTGCTTTCTGGCAGCCCTGGAATTTTCACAGGACGCAATAAAACAATTCCAAGTGGAAGCAGAGAACATTTAACATGCACATAGAATGCACACCTCCTCATAAATGAATTAGAAAAACCAGAGCCAGATCAGAAGGACTTTGTTCTCCTCCTGTATCTGTTTTTCCTGCTTGTACAGAAGACCAAGGTAATTACTGAATGGCTTGGACTGTTGTATCCAAGTATCCCTTGGACTGTTGTCACTCTCAACACAAAAAATTTGAGTCAAACACAGGATGCATTTTCTTCTCCCTGAATCTTAAGGTCCAGTCTGTGCAAATGCTCTCTTGCTTTTTCACTGGGATAGGTCAGTACAGGAATAAAGAGGGTATTCACCATTGACTGTGTTAATTTTTGAACTCAGTCAGTTAAACTCTGTCTATTTGATAGTGAAGGGAAAAAAAAACCCCTCCATACAAGTCCCATCTATTTGCTGAGGAATGCATTTTTTCTTAATAAAAGTGATGGCTTACACTGGTCACCTAAAGAACTAAACTACCTAAACTTTTTTCCACGTGTTTCTGATGTTGCCAAGGCCAGTGATCGAAGAGAACTTCTAGCTCACGGATTTGCTTTTTCTGTGCATTCCAACATTGTCCTTTGGGCATTTCTTCCCATTCTCTCATTGTCTCTTTCCCTCTTATAGCTTGTTAAGCTTTTCATCCTTTTCTGTCTCTGCAATAGTCACATTAAAGAAGCACAGGATGTAGTGCCAAGTTATATTTTCTTCTGTGTAGTTTTTTTTCCTACCACCACTATTAGCATAGAACCTATTACAGCCAGCCCTGCCCCTGTAACTCCTCCTTCTTACTAAATCCACGTTCAACATGATTTTTAAACACATTGCTAGAACTCCATTCAACAAGCTTAGACACACCTTTTCTCAGTAAGAAGGGTTACAGAATTCTCCAACTGAAATAGATCCCTGTGGGTGGAATTTTCCTTCTTTTCTTGCAGCACTCTAAAGGTGCTACAAAAGAGGGAATTGTGCTTGTATTAGCAATCTGGGTCTCCTGCCTAAAAGGTGAGGTCACTACACCATTCTGACCATTTTTTTTCTGGCCACAACATATACATAAACACCAGTCTGACTCAGTCTTCCAGAAACTCCATGCCAAAACAATGTGTCTTCAGAACACCACAGGCAAAAATTAGCTCTAGCACATCCTGTGGACTCTGCTCTCCACCAAGCATGATTCAGTCTTTTGGCTATCTGTGATTATTACTCCCCACCCATTTCTTTTACCTCTCCCTTTACCTCCTAAGCCACCCTTACCTTCCTTGTGTGTAATAACAGTCAGGCACTTTTGTAGCTTCAAATCCATCAGGATTCATGGTTGGCATGATATGAACCCGGGTATTATTGAGCAGCCGGGTAACAACTGGGTCACGTCCATAGCTGGTCACCAGGAAATCTATCAGGTGGAGCAGGATTTCTCTCCCAACAGTCTGGGTAAAGAAGCACAGATTTTAAATTAAGTTTGACACAGAAGAAGAAGAAAATAAATTAATACATAAAGACCCACCACCTTGCACTTCCAGGTTTTGCTTATGGATTACACAGACATGCAAGGCATATGAGAGCAGTCTGATCAACACTGCTTTGTTTTATGTTCTCCCCTAAATACATTTAAATTGAATAGATTAAAGCAATCACTGGAGGGTTTTCACAAGGGTTTTAAACCCAGATCAACCAGACCTTTATGTATAATGAGAAACTGACTGTGTCAGATGCACTGCTTAAATCTTGCATGGATAAGGAACAACTATAACAAAAACTGCCTGATAAAAATCATGTGGGCTTGGAAACACCCCACTGGGTTTTCTCAGTCCCACTGCAGGGTCCCAGCTCTGTGCTGGTGCCCAAGTCACCCTGAACACAAATGCCAGTGCTGTGTGGCACCACTTGGCACCGGTGCTTCAGAAGGAAGGGAGGACAAGTCTGCCATGTTTTCCAGGATGCCACAGAGCAGGATTTTTTCTTGTTGGTCCTCTTCTATGGGAAGTCAATATTAATACAAGATCAAAGAGGTCACATAGATACTTCTGTTACATTGCTTTATTTTAATGTCATGAACATGTGCATTGGGGAAACCAAATAAATTCATAGAAAAAAGACATCCGGATACAGACTTCACATCAGGGAGAAGCAGTGGCAGGGAAAAAGCTAAACACATGTTTTTGTTCATCTGAGTTTGTATAAGTCATGAAAGCTGGCATCTCCCTTTAGTCTATCAGATTTTAGGCAGAATAGTGTCAAGTACCAGATCCAGAGTTAAGGACAAGCCTACTCTACCCCAGAATCACTGCCAGTGTTCTCTGGACCATACTTTCCAGGGGCACTTCCCATAGCACTGCTACCCATGCCTCAAGGGTGCTTTAGGGTTCCTAAGCCCTGCCTGGAAAGGGAACAAACCAAGACTTGCAAGTGGATGAGTTCTAGAGATAACTTATCTCTACTTTATCTCCAAGAACAAAGCCTGGTATATCACGACAGGATCTAAACCAGCACCTGAGTATGTGAAAACTGACTGCTCTGCAGGTTCGATAAATGCACTCGGTGAAATTTAAGCAGGGATGCCACAGAACCTGTCTTGTACAGGCAGCTCTTGAGAAGGGTGATAGACATCTTGGGAAGCATATAAGGGTGGGGGAAGAAAGCAGAGGAGAGGACAGGAGAGCAGAGAAATCAGCCAAATCATGGCCCTGGGCAGGAGAGATGAATTTACCAGACTCAGAATCAGCAAGAATGGCTCTACCACAGCGACAGCTAAACTACAGACAAGACTGGACTGCTGTCCAGAGAAACTGGGAAAGTGCTCTTCTCCTACTGCACTTCTCTTCAGTGCCTGGCCAAAAGAAATCCCAAAAGGAAAGGGTCAAGAAGCAGGAACAGAAAGGAGAAGAAAAGAAAAATAACAAAAGAATGTGGTAGAAAAGGACAATGTTTACAAAGACTGAAAGATGACCAGATTTTCACAGGTGACATTCTTTGCACTTAAAAGTTAATCCCAGGCTTACTTACATGTACAGTAGTTTACAAACTATTTTATAGGATTCCTGGTACAGCTATTGTTATAATCAGGACATGAAGTGATTCAGATTATCATGAGTGTTGGCACTTGGATGACTGCACAGTGAGGGAAGAATACATTTATAACCACTGTTTTGGCATGGTAACAGAGGGGTGTTTTTGTTTTGGTCCAGAGCACCCTGCATTGCTTGGGAAAGCACATCTGGAAGCATCTGAGGGAAAGTTTTTGTTTCTGGAAAAGTTCAAGATCAAGGTCAAGTTTTGATCAAGCCCTTGGAAAGCATCTGCTGCTCAGTCAAGCTTTACCCTGTTACTACAGAGGCCAGGTGTGTCTGTGGATGAGAGTTATGAGCCAATTAATTTTATTTCAGAGCTTCAAATAAAGGATCTAGACACACTGAAGGTAGGTTGCTGACACTAAAGTCAAGGACTTACACCTTTACCTGCCTCAGGTTTAATATGAAGATAGAGAGAAGAGCAGGGGACAGCATGTTTGCATTCTGGGGCTTTGAGAGGACATGAACATTTCATTTTGATTGCAGTATCCCAAGGGAGATGGCCCAGTGTATTGTTCTACTGTATTTCAAATGAAGGGTGGCAGAAAAGCAAAGGAAATCCCTTTCTCCCATCTTTAAGGATACAATTAGACATGGAATTTCTCTGTCCAATTTCAGGTGTGGTGTCAGGTTCCTCCTGTGCCCCAAAGGGAGAAAGTCAGCAGGAAAGGCTTTCAGTGATCCTCAGGGGAAGTTCTGAACGAAGAAGTGTGCATGTGTCAGGACAGGATCAAGGCTGTAGAAAAGGGTGTGATGCTGCTCTGTGCACAGGTCCTGTAAACCTCTGACTCTGCCTGCTGGCGAGGCTGCCTCAGCACCCTGCTCAGCTGCCAGTGGGATTGCTCAGGGAGCCTGAGCAGCAGCCAGTTAGGAGATTAAGGTTAGCTCCAATTGCACCTGTACTGTAACACCTCGCTGCCTCAGCCCCGGGCTCAGAACAGCGCTGTTACCACATGACAGAGACCGAATACCAGGGGTGGACGGACTCTGCCCATTCCTATTATTGAAGAACACGGCCTGGTTTTTTCAGTTGAACGACGTTGAAAGAAAGATCCAAACCATCAGGTAGGACCTGTTTCAGGGCAACAGAGCCTTGCCCGTCTCCTGGCCCCAGCCCCGGCTGCTCACGGGCCAGGTTCGGCCAGCCAGGCACCACCGCGCCCGAGGAAGCGCAGGGGGAGCAGACAGACCAGCAGGCGACCCCACTGCCGCTGAACCGCCGCGCTTGCGAGACGCTATCTTCACCCCGTGTTTAACAGAGCGCTCATTGACAGGCAGCGCCAGGACACACCCCACCGGGGCTGCCCTTCCTCGCCAAAACACGCCCCTGCTGAAGCCAGGGCTCCCGCAAATCGCCTGGCACGCATCCCTTCAGTGCTGCAGCAGAATCGCTACGGACACCTGAGAAGGACCCCCTGCACCTGCCCGAGATGGGGGAAGCTTTTTCCTACTCAGAAGAGCGTGAGGAAAGATAAGGAAATAAGTAACTGCAGCAAGGCAGTGTTGAAATGTGCTGAAACAACATTGCAGGTTTTTTCAAGGTCCATCGTTAGCATTGAGATTTGACTGCTTTGAATTTTGAAATCTCTGGTGCTTCTGACCTTGTTCACACTGCATCAGCTAATACTGAAGCTAGGCGGGAAGCTAGCTATGCAATAAATATTTTTTATAAATAGGTTTTTTTCCTAGAGCAAATACTGTTTACCTACATATCACTTCAATAATATATCACACAGGACTGAGGACATAGGAATATGGTCTTACAATTCCTTATAGCAAGTTGTGCTGTATGTGCACTATTCTTTTTGTGCAACTGGATGATAAAAATCCACTTTATTTTTCTCCCCAGTGGCATTTTGATAGTGTAAATGTGGTTTCCATTAACTTTTTGGAAATAAGAGTGAGAAATTCTACACAAGACTCATTAGTTCATTGTTTGGTGTGTTTTTAAGACCACATTATACTGATCACAAATAAATTTACTCCAGTCCTTACTCACCTAAGTCCTAAAATTTCAGGAAACTCTACTGTGGATAAGACTATGTCTATGATGACATGGAAAACAGGGTAGAGTTGCTTTAACTTATTTCACAAGATAAACCAGCAGATAAACATATCCTTTCACGTAGGCTAGCTCAGACCTATCAGTACAGGCTCAGTTTCACATAATGAAAGAGGAAAAATACTACTATTCAAATATTTTATATTACTATATTATTACTTAGTGTTTATATTATTACAAATTATTGTTTATTATAAATGAACTTCTGTATTATTTATTATTCTTTGCATTGTTGTTATTTTATACACTAAGAAAATAGAGCAATCAGAAGTGAACACTTTAGGAGAAAAGGACTGATATCAGCACTGCCACCCTGAGAAAGAGTTTATCCTGTGACAGTCCAGCTACACTATAGCTGCAGAAAGCCAAAGCCACATACTCAATACATTAAAGGGGAAAAGCAGAAACACACAGGCAGCTCAGTTTGTTCAGACCTGCTTTTCCTTAAAGGGTTTCCCTGCAGTGATATACCTGCTTTAGGAACAGCCTTCCAGTTACATCCTGTTTGTTCAGTTGGGCAGAATGGACTCAAGTCACTGGCACAGAGGGTCCAAAGGTGACAGTTCTGCTCCATTTATGACTTAGGAGTGAGTTTGCTTGTGGCCAATGTTAAGCAGAATGAGTTCTTCCCCAGGGAGGAATGTGTGACTTAGAAAGAGAAGATCTTTCAACTAAGGGTACAAGGCTGGCACAAGAGAGGCTGCTGCCAAATTCAGAATGGGAGTTGCCCCAGAAGATCAGGCAACCTCTCCCTCACCTTCCCCCTGCAGACTTCATTAACATTTCACAGGCATTTTGTGCAGTCAATTACTGCCATTTTGATTAAAGTCAGTTTATATCAGTTTTAATTTGGCTTGGGTTAAACAAAAAGTACTGCTAAAAGTGGTGTCCAGCTTCATACAGGCAACACAAAGAACAGGAGAAGTTTTTTAATGCCTCTCAGTGGATCTGGGGTAAAAGTTCACTCTATTTGGCAACAGTGAAAACAAATGAAAATCTTTTAAATCTTGGCTGGTTATGTCTTAGAGTATTAAGAAAAATGAACTTACTTAAAAAAATAAATCTTTCCAGTTCTGAAAAAAATACTCCTTTCCTGGTATTGTGTACTCACATTACTTTATTAGAACTTCCCTGTTGGGCAGCTTTCCAAATAACCTAGATTTTCTTCCAGCAGCATGTGTGAACAGCCCACACACATGTAATTCAGGTTCCACCCCAACTTTTATGTTTTTGGAGCAGTGGGCCAGATGAGTCAAATTTAAGTGTCGTATGTGTGATCATAACAGGTTGGAAGGGCAGCATCACCAAACAACACTTGAGAACAGAACTTCTCATTCTGTATCATTTGTGGATAACGTCACTGAAGCACAAAGACTGGATCAATGAAGCCACAATCCCGCAATTTCAATTCATGACAGGCTCTGGCACACAAATTGAAGCTTGTGGTATAATTAGTGCAAGTCTTATCTGCTTAATATATTGTAGGGGTAGTTGAATCTATCCTGAGTGACTAGTCCAGCAGAACCTTAGATTATGGGGGAAAAAAAAAAATCAAATTCTCCAATGCTTCTCTAGATGAGGAATTACTTTCCTGCCATCTGAAATACATTTATGATCAGATTAAAAAAAACCCCAAACACCAACTGTGTGATATTTGTATGTACCAAAAAAAGCCCCATATGGCAAAAATCATCACGAGGGCCTGAAAAGGAGGAACAGCTCTATTTAGAGAACGTTCCCTAGGTGTGAGCTTGGTCTGACAAACAACTGGAATGCAGGACGCCTTAGCTAGGCAGCTCAAGGATCAGCCCTGCTCAGACTGTCTGGCACTGTGTCTGACTTCAAAAGAAAACCTTGCCTCATTTCCTCATGAAGTCAATAAAACCCCTAGATCCTAGGCAGTGATCCGAGCTGCCAGTCCCCAGCAGCTCCCAGCCCTGTGGATGTGCAAACAGTGCGTGTTTATACGGCCAGAGCTCCTAACGCGAATCCAGCCGGGCAGTGATAATGACAGGGCTGCTTCCCCGTGGACACTTTAGTATGTGTGGCCTTTTGCAGTCCAGCAACATTGGATTTGCAAGCCAGGCCACTCTGGCTGAGATCATATCCTGCCCTCCACCTCCTCCCCACCCAAGCTGGGTGATGTACAGTCACGAGCTGGCGATCCCCTTCGCTGGTGTGCAGGGGCCGCAGCACAGCCCCAGCTCCTCGAGCCTTGGTGACACACACCAGACTGCAGGAGCTGCAAACCCTGTCTTGGGCACCCACCCAGTCACAAATGTACCCATCTCACACTGTGAATCAGCTTCCTCCCACACAGAGTTAAACTCCCAGGCAGCCAAACTCCCAGCAGCACTCTGAGCAAGGCCAGTGTCGAGCAAGGTGAGACTGGTCCAACATGGGCAGAATTCTTGGCTCACCGTGTCACAAGTGCCTGGAGGCGTGCAAGTGCTCACAGCAGCAACTCGTGGCACGCTACCCTTTGCACAGGATACACTTTCTACTGTATCCATGCTCTTAGTTTTGGGAATTCACAGTCTAGCACGTATGTATACATGTATATCTTGCTACTCCTGTTAAATTCTTTAACCTTCAGATGAAAGACTGCTTAAAAACATATTGCACAGTTTAAACTTATCTTGAGCATGACTAATAGAATCAGGTAAAGCTAAGGAATGAAAGAAATAGAAAGAAAAACAGGAAATAGAGAGGACATTGAAGCTTTGATTCTTCCTGATTCAGATTCAAGTATTGCACCAAGCAGGCTCATAATCATCATTCCTACTTGATCCTTAATAAGTGGGCATTCTTTCCAGAGCAAGCTTATTGTTCTGGCTTTTGATTTTGTACTCTGTGTTATCTCAGGTGAATCTAGGTGTTCCTAGCTTAAGGTTCCTAAGATAAATTTTCTTCCTAAAATAAATAATTTGATGCTTCACAGCAATTGTTATTTAATCTTAGGATGTATGTGAGGAGTTTTATCAGTCATGTTTCATGCCTAGGCAGTAATTATCTACAAGCAAACTACTGCATCTGACTCATTGCCAGGAAGCTTAAAGCCTCTGGGTTTACTCACTGGGAGAAGACAAAACTCTCTACTTAAGAGAGGTTTTGAGTGTAGGATTGCAGGACTCTTCACCACAATGTAGAGGTCTCCCAAGGCCCTTCCACCAAAACAAGGGAACTTTATTCTGAAAATTCCTCAATAAATACACACATATTTTGTCTTCCTTGAGCTATGACATACCTCAATAATAAGAAGCACATGCCTGAGAGAAGCTCACTCTAAAGCTCTGGTAAGTGCATTTGGCATAAATGACATTGCAAAAATTGAAACGTACCTCATCCCCATGCATATTAGCAACATACTTGAACTCTGGAATGCCAATCTTATGATGGGTTGGAAACCTTCCCAGAACAAGAACCCACAGGTCTCTACCTTTAAGAGGGGAAGGGGAAAAGACATTTTTTAAAACAAGTGTAAAATCATACAAGCCTTAGAAGAACAAAAAGAGTTGGTCATTAAGACCACTGGACAAATTAATTGGTGCCCACTCTGTCCTATACATAACATATCAAAGTAGACTGTGGGGTTCTTTTATTCTATGAATATTTGCAATATTAATTATAGGAATAAATATGCTTTGCCTTCTGCTCAATTTTGTAGTAAACCCTGCAAGTTCTAAAGCATTTAACCAGGACTAGAAAAGAAGGCTTTTTGTAATAAACATTTTTCAAATTAAATTTAGCAAATAAGATCACTCTTCCCCCCAAATTTTAAGTCATAAGGCTCTTCTTAAGTATATACAGAAGTTTTCATTATCACAAAGAAAGAACATCTGGTTTTGTACTAAAGAAAACAACACAAAAAGCTAAACAAATTCATGCATTACTGCTCAGAAAACAGGAGGTACCAGAAAGAGCTGTATCAGAAACATATTCCAAATATATTAGCGGGGAAAGAATTAATAGCTACAGAAAGAGTTATTAGTTAGAACCACTGAAGCTGCACAAGAAGCTGAACTTCAAGTAACAAAATAAACATACATACATTTTGGAAGTCCACATTAAAGCAGGGGGGGAGAGGGAGGGCAATTTTTGTTATTATTTTTAGTGATACTGTGGCATTTCAGACCTCATCTGAAAATCTGTGCTTCCCACTTGTCTGCTCAGTGAGGTGGAAAACTCGAGTTTCAGTAGATGGCAGCAATGAAACCGGACCAGTTCCTTGGCAGTGGCAGTGGCAGCCTGCAGCCTGCTGATGCCCAGACCCTGCGAGCACACTCGCTGTCCCCAGCTCCACACAGGGCTGGCTGGGACCCACGACCTGCCTGAGAGGAGCCCAGCCATGGCTGCTGCTTGCAGGAAAGAAGAACGCAGGAACTGCAGTGCTATAAAAATCTGCAGTGCTATAAAAAGCCTGATTTCCTAAATCTTTGTGGATCATCGAATCTGCAGTAAACAAACTCTGGAGCTTATCAGCTTCCCATTCCTGAAGGCATGAGCCCTGTAGTCATGCACATGCCACAGCATTCCTGTTTTCTTTCCTAGCCACGTGGCTGACTCACTGAGCTATAGCACGAGGGTCATGACTTTGGGAATGGGAGGAAAACCTGAGGGGGACTGCAGCAACACTGCAAGATGCACTGGAACAGTTGTAAGAGAGGTAAAACTGAAGACAGTGGTTGCCAAACTAAATGCTCAGTTAACAGAATCAGAGTTTTAGGCTTAGGATCAAGAAGCAACAAGACAGTGCTGAGAGCTGACAGATTCAACAAAGAGTGATCTCAGTACCCCCAGTTGTACAGTTACTCTTGAAGACCTTGGTGTTCA
The DNA here is from genome assembly GCA_013398075.1 of Notiomystis cincta. NCBI lineage: Eukaryota > Metazoa > Chordata > Aves > Passeriformes > Notiomystidae > Notiomystis > Notiomystis cincta. The sequence continues at coordinate 54,456 of VZRX01003501.1, forward strand.
AGCCCTGTCACCATGCTCGGCACGAAGCTGTGAGATGCTGCTACTGACTCTTTCATTAGAGGACAATGTGAACAAACAATCCATACTTTCAAAAATAATTTTGTGGTGACTGATTTGCTAAGAAAGCAAGTTATTTGGCCTTGTATGCAGAACCACTGTTTCATAAAAAAAGAAAAAGCTTGATTTCTGTAAGCCTAGACAAGTTGCAGAGTGGAGAACTCAAAGATACTAGGTTTTAAGCACATTCTTCTTCAGAAAGGAAAGAAAGAAAATACCCAAATCATCTCACCCTAGTCCTTCTCCCCTCCAAAACCTCCAGAGGTCCCCTCTAATCTCAACCATCCTGCAGGTCTGTGAAAATAGATGACAAGTCTTGCTGCAGTAGCACATGTTTGGAACTGAAAACAATCCTAGTAGTGAAAAAAGTATGCTACTGTTATTCATAATCAAGTGTGGACAACAACCTCAACTTACTTTCCAACCCTGCAATGTGTCATTCTCCCTACAGTTGTATCCTGGGGCAACTTGCAATAAATTACCAAGGAAGTCCTTCCAGAACACTCCTATGATTCTTTTTCCTTCTGCCCTCTAAGCCCTGCTTCCCAGCTCTCATTCCCTCTACTGGAAGGCAAGCTCAGCCATCCCTCCTTGGTGTCAGCTGCCACGTGGGCTTTGCACCACGAGGAACACGCGCGCTCACAGCCGCGATCGCAGCCTTTCCTCAGGGCCACGGCCCAAACCGAGAGGTGGCTGCTGCAAACCTACAACGTGCAGCTCATTTTACATGCTCAGCAAAGAGTGCAAGTAGAGCTAAAGTGCTCTAGATGTTTCCATCACTTAAGATTTTCTACAAATAATACTGTATTCTGATTTCAAATTTTAAAATAATGCTTCCAGTATTACTGCCATCAGCAGTACCTGTTCCTGCTGCTCCCACTGTGAATTGCACTCATGGGAAACATAAGGAAGAGCTAAGTATAGACCAACATTAAGCACTCATGTAAATTGGTCTTTCCAACATTAGTGCTTAGACTGTTTAGAGTTTGTGTGAGGGCCATCTACGCGATAAACACTCCCATGAACTGAGATACCAATTATTTCCTGGCATTTCCAGCTTGTGAGAAGTATTAAACCTTCCATTAACAATTAAAATACATTCCTGGGTCTGCTCAGCCTGCAGTACTGGATAGTGTACCTATGAGGGATGATGTAAGATTCCTTTCCATACAGCAGTAATTAACTGCATATAAAAAGATTCAGCATATGGATGGTTTCCTTTCATCAGCAAAGCCTAGATAACTCTGGTTTGGTACCTGAAGGGAACAGCTAAGCTTCCTCCCATGCTTTGAAAAGCCATTTCTCACTGCCAAATTGCCAAACCAAAACTGACGTCAGCTAATTAGCGAACCGTGTTTCAAGTGATGAAAAGAAACGTGTGTTTCTAACTGTGTGTCTCAGGACAAGTAACAAGACCTGTGCTGGAGCAGAGCCAGACCACACAGCTTCTAGTAGAATGAGAAGTCTTCTCCACTTTTTTAAAAAGTCTTCTAGCATTGCCACAGTTTGTGACACAGTGTCAGTATTCCAAACAGATCTACAGAAACTGGTAATTAAAAAGAAGAATTGAAACTGATCTCCAGATCTAGTGGGAAAGAAACCAAATCAATTTGTAGATATTGGAGTCTGGATTGTGCTCCCTGTTTTTGTTCTGAATTTTATTTCTGCTTTTCTTCTCTTTGTTCTTTAAAACTTCATTTATGAAAAACTTGTCATTTCAAAGAAAGTTATGGCTAGGAAACGAAGTGAAATGACTGGGGAATGGCTCAGACCACTGCCAGTACCAGTCAGGCTAGGGTATGGATTCAAGAGTTTGCAGGGAGGACCACTTTGACCAAGAAAAAGCAGTGGACTGACTGCAGTCCTCCTGGGCTGGCCGTGGTAGGAACTGCAGCAATGCTGATCTGTGTTGAGGCAGTCCCTGCCTAGAAAGATGCAGGACAGAGAGAAGGGGAAGAGAGATTAACTCTCATTAGAAGGCAAGGTCCCAGAGCAATTCAATCATAGAACCAATCTCAGAATCATTGAACAGCCCAGGTTAGAAGGAATCTCAAGGGATCATCTGGTCCAACCTACATGGGAAAGGAAACCTAGATAAGATTATTTAGCACTCTGTTCAATTGCATCTTTAAAATCTCCAGTGAGGAGGACTCTACCTCATTTCTGGGGAAGTTGTTCCAGTGAATGATTCTCATAAAAAGATGTTCTTATATTGAGACAAAACCTCTCATAGTGCAACTTGGTTTTTTCCATGTGGCTCCTTGTGAAGAGAGAGGATCCATCCCCTTTGTAGCCACCCTTCAAGTACTAGAATTCTGTGGTAAGATTTCCCCCCAAGCATTCTCTTCTGCAGGGAGACGAGCCTCCTTGGGGAAACATTGTCTTCCAGCAAAACACTACCACAGCTAATGAAGGACTTCAAGAGTAATTCCTTCGGCTAAACTATCAGCAGCAGCATCCTTGCCCCCAGGTACTCTGATTTGCTGCCACCAAATCAAGCTGGAAAATCTAAAGCCTTTTTGCAACTTTTCTTCTGCAAAAGGCCTGCCCAACAGCACACACGGCTTGATTCAGATGCTGACAGAATTTGAAGTACCAGTACATTATTTGTATAACCAGAAATGGTTAATCAGAATGACTGATGTAGCAGTATTGCAGAAGTAGCCTTACAAACATGAACAAATATGTGATATCAATGCAGCCAGGCTGAGTAAAGCACCCCCAAAATAAGCTATATACCTGAATGAAGCTGAGATCAGACAAACATCTGTATGGACAACTGTACATCAAATTCTTTTGTGAACATTTGTCCTCACTTTCAAGTATAACCATGGTCCACTGAGACAGAATGGACTATCTAAAGACTTGGCCAGTAGTAACATTGGCATTAGAAATGAACAAAGGTGATATGCCAAGAAGAGCTAGGACACTTTACATTGTAAGAAAGTCTTCAAGGCATTTTAAAGAACAAAGAGCTACAGATCAATTACAAACATCACCAGGCATATCTGGCAATATTCAGCATGGTGCTGAGGTAAGCAGGAAAAAAGCCAGAAGAACCCAAGGTAACATTTGGCTGCAGGTCTTTCACAGCCACTGAGCCACCATGTGGGGGCCACTGCTAAACTTAATACTTCTGGCCTCTTCCCACGGATCCCCTGCTACAGACATGAGGCGCTCTCTCGGCAAAAAGTAAATAGAAGCATCAATTTCCCACTATTTAATCAGCTCCTATCTCCTCCAAGAGATTATACCAGTCACTCCAATTTAGTGTCAGCACCATATAAGCAGAACTGACAGGATAAACAATGACTCTAAAAAACACTACATACTGTTTATTTGTATCCCAAGCACTTGAGAAAGGAAGGGAGTCAAAACAATTTATGGTTCACATGCTTGCTTATCTTCCTAAAGGTTTACAAATCTTTCGTTGATTGGGACATCCATAGCTGCTTTGGACACTTTCACAAGGCTTGTATCTTATGAGAACAGCAACCCCTTCTTTCCTATGTACATGTGAGTCATCACTGTACCATTTCCAGTTCTCATAATCAAGCTGAACACACTCTTTATACACAAAGCTATGAAAAATTGCCAATGCAGAGCACAGTCTCTACAACAGTACCTGACAGGCTACTTGAACAAAAATCAAGAAAGAAAAATAAATTTGTAAAAGCCAAACAAAAGCAACTCAGAGGGAATACTGGTTTTAAATTAAGGTATACTAACCTTATTCAGTATTACTCACTAAGATGATGAGAACACTGTAGATACATAGAATTACTCTGAGCAGGCTTTTTCTAGTATCTACACAGACTGGTTTCATATTTACACCCAGAAACCAAACAGCCTATGTTTCCTTTTCACCAACTTTTGTTTCTACTGCCACACGGTTTTTAAACCTAGTCTTAAAAAGGTGTAGTTTATTTTCTGAGAAAGCTGTGAAACTGGTATGCATCTAGTAATTTTCAGAAAAGCTACTGTATACATAAAAGTAATAAATATTACCCATTCACAGCAGTACCACTGGATCATCATGAATAAAGTGATAGCTTGTAACACAAGGGAGAGAGTGGTTTGTTTTAAAGTGCAATTTAATCCAGATTCAACAGTTTTGTTTAGCCTACACTTTTACCACCAGAGACACAGGATGCCAGAACTATTTCTGCCACTTGAAGGTAACAGAGGGAGTATGTTACAGGTTGTGGTCCACACCTGGCTGAGAAGTTACTGGTGCACTTTGAGGATTTCAGTTCTGTGAAGTACCTCACCAAGAGACTTGCTACACCCAGCCTGTAAAAATCCTTGTCAGATGTCAGACATTATGTTTGCCTCAAGAACAGGAAGCTCAAAACCATACACATGACAAGCAGACTCCTACAAATCCAGACAGTGAGTAGGTCCCTTTGCTCTATTTTATTATTTTCTCTTTTTCTTTACTCAGTAAAGGGGGGGAAATGGAGGCTAGATTAAGTTTTTTTTTAAAATAATCCAGTCTCTGCCATGATCAGCTGTTTCTGGTCTAGTTAACAAGCTACATTAGCTTGACCAGTTGTTTCCAGATTCTCTCCTAAAACAGGTAACAGAATGTTTCTGTAGAAACATTAGCAACTGGCTTTCAGGAAAGGGAACAAAGACACAAGGCAACAGCTAAGAGTCAGGCACTGTTACTACCCACAGATAGAGTAATTTGGTCCTCAGACTCTTGAACTAACACCTTCGGGTGGCCTTTGTGTATTCTTGGGATTCTGAGATCAGCCTAATGCAGTGACTGTGTATCAAAGCAGTTTTGCACCTTAGGCAGACCAGGATCAGGAAACACACTCTGCCAGCATCACCCTGGCTGCACATTGCTTGAAGTGCCTCCCTTATTCCCTTCACTTTCTCCAGCTGTTCTTTGGAAAACACAATAGTGGACCAGACTGAACTTTAGAGCTGACACAGTAGGACTGTATTTCTTACTGAGAACCACTTTTATTTCAGCTTTAGGACAAGCGTTACTTTTTTAGATGAGCTCAAGCTCTGTTTAAATGCCACAGGTAACTGCAAGACCAGGGCTGTAGAACACTGGCTAGGGACAAACAGGAAATGCAACTCAGCTGTCCTAAATCCACTGTGAGCTCAGCATGTGATGTAGCAGCTACAGTAATTTAATTAAGTAACTCTGACTGCCATGGTCTGACCTTTCCCATAACAACAAGTAAGTCCTAGATATCAAACTGCAGAATCATCTGCTTAGAAACATCCTCTAACCTCTTTCTCACATTTGAGCCACTGCATAGCTTGTAAGAGTAAGAGTGAACAGCTTACAGAGAGGGCATTCTCTCAACTCTGAGGGGAAGAGATCTACAGCCAGTCCTATGCATTATTTTTTTTCTATGTCCACTTCATAAAACTAATCTCCTAACTAATAAAAAGTTCCAAAAGCAGAACTCCCAAAAAGTTCAGAAATCACGTACACGTTCAGATTTCATTCAAAGAAAAACCCCAGCCTTAGAAACAATCTAGCTCTCTCTTCTACACAAAAACATGTACAGAACAACTATCTAATGAACAAATGCTTCACTGTAAGAAGGCTTGCAAACAATTTAATTAATGTATTATAAGTAGGCCTCCATGTACTTATGTGAACACAAAATGCCATAGCTATGCACTGCAAACCTTTAATTAAGTAGCCCTGAAAATAAGGAGCACTGGTACTTTCAAGGATCTACAGCCAGAAAGGCTGTGCAGAAGGGATGCAGGGCACACTGCTCCTCTTCTTTTGAGGGAAGTGAATGGAAAGCTACTAGAAACACTTTTCTTCTAAAAAGTCTCCTTGTCTGAAGTGGGGTAGGAGGGATGTGTTACTAAGTTCTCCTCAGGCTAAAAGGAGAATGTGGACAAACTGACCATCTGGGTAAAAGTGAGGCACAAGATAAGAGTTTTATTTCTCTAAATAAGTTTGTGATTAGGATCATATTTCATTTACAGGGCTAAAAAAAGTATGCACAGTGCTCCAAAATGCAGAATCCTACAAGGAGTGAGGAGGAAAAAACATTCATTTATGTCCATTGTGCACCATTGTTAGTATTCTGAGCTCTCTGTTTTAGTTGGTTTTGACACAAACAAAACCCCAAACATAAAATCTCTTACATATTTACTTCCTCAACAGCAGGAAAGGATCTGGAAACTGCATCCACCAGCTGCAATTGCTGATTCTATGTTACATGGGCTCCAGAGCATTGCTAACTTCCCTGGTGTGAGTTACAATATCGAGTAGTCAATTCCACCTATTTCTAAACAAACATAGAAAGGTGCAAAGTCTTGCTGAGGGAAAAGAGGATGGCTGCAGGCTTGAGACTTTTATTGCTCTGAAAAAAAGGTTGACAAATAGCTGCAACCAGACAGCTACAAAGCAAAGGGCAGAGAGGAAGCAGGAGAACAGAGATTTTTCACACAAGTGTGGTTCTAAATAAATGCTACTCACATGAACAGTGTATTATTTCTAAACAGATCAGGTCTTTCCATTTTGAAGTTACAACATTAAAATTTCAGTACTAGATAACAGTTTATATATGAGAAATGTTTGATCTATGTTGCTAGGATAGGTTCCCCTCACACAGTTTCTAAAATTTATTTATTTATTTACTTAGCCTGGGACAGAAATCTCTGGTACATTATGTTCCACAGGAAAAAAATAAACAAACAAACTTTCCCACAAAAGTTTCTGCAAGAAGTGTATTTAAGCAGGAGAGATCATAGAGGGCAAGACAAAAATGATTGACCAATTCAGGATAAGCATAAAGAAGACTTAAGCAAATAATTTTACTTTCACTGCAAGAGAATAGGAATGTGCTCAGTCAGTGACTGCATCTCCAAGAGTAATGTCTAAGTTTATCAATCTTTTAAACATCTAACACTGACCAAATTACATGCTTTTTATAAATGACTCGTGTAAAAAGCATAGTTACACTGATAGGAATGCAAAGCTAAGTCTTCTTATCACCAGATAAAATCTTAGCACTTGGCTACTGGAGGACTACTGCACACAAACTACTTGTGTCACATCACAGGAGTCAGACTGCTAGAGGGTGCAGTCACATAAGATATGAATCTTATCATATTTCAACGTTTAAGGAATTTTTAGCTTCAGTTAGGACAAACAGACCTAGAATTTAGAGCTAATACAGTAATGGTGACTTCTTTTTAAAAACATGATTTAGAGCAAAGCTCAGTTGGGAGCTGAAGACTTAAGAATACAAGCTAGCACTTCTTGTTTTTAAAGTCATGATTTAGCTTTCATTAGACAAACCAGAAAGGAGCCAGTACTCCTCCTCTGTTTTATTTCCCCTTCCCATCACGGTGACTCACATAATGTGCTGCAAATAGAATTTACAAGGCTATTAATATCAAACCCATCTGTGAACCCAAACACCTTTGCAATAATAAAGTGAACATATAAACCTACTTAGAATTTTGTTAACCTACATTTATATGCCACACATACTGTCAAAGACTAGAACAAAAATGATTATGAGGAAAGACATGGAAAAGAGCAAGTGGCACATAACAGGAAAAAACATTCAGAAGTGGGCAAGCATGGATAAGAATTTAAGTAAGTTTTATAATGCCCATTTTTATACGGAACTCTGGACTGGGGGCAAGCAACTTTAGTATGATTTGCATCATGAGGCCCTCAGAGTGGAAAATGTCTCATTCATTCTTTTTTCTAAAAATGAACTTTGAAAAACCTCATTGTTTGTATTATCTACACACACCATACTTGCAGGATAAGCCTGTAAGGAAATTTGTGGGGTGGGGATAAAGAGGAGGGAAGGGAAGAAGAGACATTATCAAGGATTGGAGACAGGAGGAAAGTCAACTACAGCAGTCAAATGGAACAAACCTAAGGTAACAATCTTCAACACGAATATACCTCACATAATGTAACCACACAAAAAATATCTGCAATATAGTCTTTAAAACAACACATTTGCTATGGATTTTCCTCTAGTTAATTTGCTTATTTTTAAGACAAAAAGAATTTTCTCTATTACCTTCCATTTGTCTTCCTTCTTTTTAAAAGACTGGTACTAGCATTTAATAATGGGGAACACTGAGAAACTTACCTCCAAGTACAGTGGGCTGTATATAACTTTCTCATTCTATTTTTGTACAGTGCCAGAACCCCTGAAGCCAACCCAGTAATAATTCCAGTAGAATACAAATGTTTTATGGATAACATATTTCAGCTTTGTTTTATCCAGCAGTAAAACTTCTTTTCTAGTACTTTAAACAAAGTAAAAGCATCCAGAATATAAAAGTCTGTAACGTAAATTCAATAAAATTTACAATGCACTTTACTACTGATGGTAGCAACTCAGGCTTCTTCCAGACTAGTAATGTGTAGATGAGACAAGTACCATGGCTTGCCTTTTATTATTAAATGTTTCCACTGAAGTGCAGTGAGCCTTAAATCAGTACTCCCCTGTTCAGTAGCCGCCCATAAATGCCTAAAGGTATCAATCACACTGTATCAGAAGAGTCAGGAGATTTAAGCTGACCTCTGGCACATCTTGGGCACACATTCCACTGATGCTGGTGAGGAATGATGGGCAGGTTAATTGCCTGGGCTCTCTATTAACTCTGTTGCCAGGCACACGTTGCGCTCCTGAGTCCTAATCCCTAGCGCGCCCTTTTGCTGAAGTCACAGCTGCTTATCAGATGGAAACCTGGGCACGCTCATTGCCTCCTGTTTCCCAAGGAGGAAAACACAGGAATGCAGGCAGGAAGGAGACACCATGAGCTCCAACAGGCACCTTGTCACTGAGAAGCCTGCTGGGAGCCCTGCTGAGCACACCTTCCCTGCAGTCCATAGCACAGTCCCTGCACGAGCTGTAAACCCCACAGCAACCACACACACATCCCCTGCCTCTCCTCCTCACAGAGCAGGGATGGCAAAATGCTAATAAGCAAGACTCACTACTTAAAAACAAAGCCAAAAAATATCCCCCAAAGTTAGCAAAGTGCTTAAGGTTAGTGGATAGAACGTGTCCGTCCAAGGGCAACAGGGAGAGCAACTGAATATTGGTCTCCACTAAACATCAGAACAGGATGACTAAGCCACATAGTTCTCAGCCAAAGAAGCTTTCAGGACAGCTCTTTTTCAAGGTATTTCTGAGAATTTCTAGCAGAACCAGAACAAAATCTGGCCAGTTTGTTTTAGTTTGTCTCTCCAGTGACAAAATTTGCCAAAGGTACATTGATATATAAAGTCAGCTTTGAAACTTCGCTAGGTAAAGACAGGGGTACCTTAACCATACACAACCTTTCCCTCAGTGAGCAGAATCTGGCCTGAGGATGTTTACAACTGTCCCAAGTTGACTGGAATTCTAAAAATGCAGACTGACCTCCAGAAAATCTAGATCTGAACCAAGCTGTAATTAGCATGCTATCAGTTTATCCTAACCCAGAGATTATCTGAAAATACTTTTTACACTGTGGATCTACTACAAAAGTTACTCCACTCTTCCTGGCTGTTTTTGTCATCCTAAGGAGGTCATCAGGTCTGTTAGAATCCTTAAGTTGCTTCCCACCACCCTCATTTTCTTTTCAAAGAATGACAAGAGCGCTGTATCTTGAACAATGAAAAGCCACAGATCATGCACATACATTGACTGTTTTCCTTTCGGTGCACTCACTCTCAGATTTGCTTGCTGAAGAGTCAGTCTGTTTTTCACTGGGGTGGCACTAGGCAGGATGGGTTAATGTAATCCCATCCTCCCATCCCAGACTGAGGCAGCTCTGTAGATTCCTCCTTTATTATGGAGTGCACGTGCTGTTCTGAGGTTGGATATTGGATGTATTAGAAAACTGAACACCTGACAAAGAGCTTTTATAACTCTATTCAACAACACACCTGAAATAATATAAAAGAATTTAGGTATTTTCTGGGCCACCACACATCCCTGCCTACCTGCTGCTAAGACCATAACAGGTTTCTCACAAACAGACAAATCACCTACAAATCTTGAGGGATTTGAAGATACCTGCTAAATTAGACCAAAAGGTAACACTCAGTTTTGTCAGCCAATGAGTTACATATTTTAAGCTCCTTTCTCCCCTCATTTAAGGATAATAGCTTAGCAGATGAGATACATAATTAAATACAGCTAACAAATCAGATCTGGAGACTTAACAGGCCATTGCCAGTTGAGAACACATCGCTCCCAGTAATCTGGCAGGGGGGAATTTCTATATGGTGACTTAAACCACCACAAACCAAAACTGGCATCTTTCCATTTGTTTTCCATTGAGGATCTTGGTACATTGCTATTACAGTCTACATACATCAAATAAACACACTATGTAGGTCTCAGATTTATCCATGACAAATCACACTTGACTGAGTTTTATGCAGAAATGACTGACTTAGTGAGAGGGAGCAAAGCACCCTCTTTCTTTAGTCTTGACCTTAGCACAGCTTTCAACAGAACCAGGACCTGCATGGGGCCTCAGGAGGTCACCTGGTCCAACTCCTCTCCTCAAGCAGGGACACCTAAAGACAGCTGCCCAGGACAGCTGTGTTCAGACAGCTTTTGAATATCTCCAAGGATGCTCCCTGAGCAGCCTGTTCCAGTGTCTAGTCACCCTCCTGGTGTCTTTGTAAACACATGGATTAGAGGAATAGACTACAGTAAGGTCAGAGGCTGACTGGACTGAACAACTGGTGGTTCAAGAGACAGGAAATTATTAGCAGCATTCCCCAAGGGTCAGTACTGGGGCTGATGCTGTTTAACATCTTCATCAGGGCCAGGGATGTCATTCAGAGAGTCCCTCATAAGCTGAAGGAGTTTCTTGACGCAAACTCACAAGAGTCTGACCAAGATAAAAGCAAAATCCTGCACCTGGACCAGAAGAACCCCACATTTGTATTATCAACTCAAGAAAATAACCCCATGCAGGTACAGACTGCAGACTGGCTGGGCTGCAGCTGTGCAGCCTAAGGGCTGCAAGGTGGCTCAGGTACCCAGGGACTCTGCAGAACCTCCACCCTTGCAGATATTCAGAAGTAGAGTGGAGAGGGCCCTGGGCATCGTAATTAACTTTGAAGTGAGCCTGGCTTTGAACAGGAACTCAAACTAGATAGCCTCCAGACCTGAAGTGCTTTATGAAATTGCCTGAAGGAGGTGAGGCTTCTGACAGGAAGAATGTTTAGATACTTCCCTTAAAGAACTACATGCAATCACTTTCTGAAGTGGTAATACACAGGTCCCTATCACCCTCCACAACTGGGCTTCTAAGAGTGGATTTTTATATCCTTGCAGAGCTCTGAGTCTACACACACTGTCCAAAAGTCAAGCCTTTGCTTCAAATTCTTCATAATAATAAGTCTAGATGGCAGTATAAAATATTAATTGTTAGATAAAATTGGAGTAAAACATAGATTAACAAATAACATGGGAACAATAGCCACTCATTAAAATAGTAAAATTATGTCTGTTGGTTTTATAGGCATTGCTTTGATCCACGGGATATTGTATTCATCATCAAGAATTTTCATATCAGGAATACCAAATTACTACCTGACATTGACCCCAGTTTTAGAGTTTTTAAATTAATTTCTGTTTCTCATCATCAAGAAGTACATTTTGCTGTCATGGTTTAGCTAATTGGCAGGAGGACAACACTAGTAAACCTATACAAGTGTGTGCACACACAGACAGTCTTGTTTGTGTCAGCTTAAGTGAGAAAAGAGGAATAGAACCTCAACCCATACACCAAAACTGAAACTTCATTTTCACCAAAATTATATAACCACTGTTGTCATAAAACTTTCTTTTACTATGAGCAAAACCTCCACCTCCAAATTAGATCCTAATTCAGTACCATCCCCTACCATATTCCAGGGGACTCTGAAGGCTCATTTCTTAACATAGGTAGAAATCTCTTAAAATTTAGAAAAAAACAGGAGCACTAAACATTTTTCACTGCTATTCTGCTTTACATGGCACTGAGAATAATAACACAGAGAGCCCACACAGTTCTCTTCTCAGAGTCTGGCCAAGCAGAAGGCAATATATCAAAATCTGAATGATGTTTCAGCACATTGCTCAATCACAATCAAGAGATGATGCTTTTCCAGTTTTTGTGCTGATGGAACTCAGACAAGTTGAACACCTCATGTTATCAGCTCTCAGGTATCTAGATATGTAAAAGCCAAAGTTTCAATCTCTCAGGTTGGATGAAAGGTTTTTGCCTGCCTGCACAAAGATAAGCCAGCTGAGCTCCTGGCAGAAAAGTCAGAATCTAGTCCTATCATCAGAACCTTAGCTAAGTTCTCTAAAGGTATGAAAATGAGGATGTGGATAATTTCTAGATTGTACTGGAAGGAACTGTACTTGCAGGAACTAACCTCTTGCATGGATGAATAACATAATCCAATCTAATTCTGCCTTTGATGAAACCAAAACCAACTTAAAATACCAAAACCAATTTAAATAACCTTAAGATTCCTTGTCTACTTTGAGATACATGGTAAAACAAGGGAGAAGCCATGAAAATGTCTTCATGATCATCTACCAAGAAGAATACAGACTTTTACTTTTTTAAACACAAGTGTAGATTTGATCATAGATACTACAAATGTCTCCTTCCAGTGGTATGAAATGGGATTAGAGGAACAGATGATGTTTCTAAAGAACAGATTTTCTATCTAGTTTTATAGCTCTTCTCAAAGTTTCCTGAACTGAAATCTAATAAAGCAGTTTGGGGTTTGGGGTAGTTTTTTTGCTTAAAACTAAACAGATGTACATTAAAGTCCATATACTAATAAACACCAATATTTTTAATATATTTAAAAAAATTAGCAACTTTCCCCCCTCAGCCCCCCAAAATTATGGTAAGAAAGTCCCAATCATAGGGAGATAAATTAAAATATCAACATAAGGTTTGAAAGGTGATTATTGATTTCAGTACCTTTTCCTGTAAGGTTTGAGACTGAAATTCTATTTTCCATCTACAGCACAGGACCTTGTATCAGAAGGTATTTTTAACACAGCCACAATTAGAAAACACGTGTCTTTAATTATAGTCCCACCCAGAAGGGGCACTTGGCAAAGGGGTCCCACATATTCTACGCTCCATAAAGACAGCCCTCTTTCTGAAATTGCCACTCAGGATGTTTCCAATTCGCAAAAACATAAGTGCTGGGAGAACTTTTACCCTGATGAGACGAACGATGCTTCAGCCAGAGTGTGTTATTAAGCAAGAGGAAGCAGAAACTTCACAGAGGTTCGTTAGAGCAGCCCCGCCGCCAGCAAGCGCCCACGAAACGCCACCTTTACCCACACCTGCCCCGGTTAAATCAGAACAAAAAGCCTTCTCTCCCTCGTCCCACCGCCCTTACCTTCCACCGACCGCCCGATGCTGTGCAAGTGCGTGAGGGAGGGGTAGGCGGCATGCACGCCCCTCAGGTACTCCTCCAGCTCCTTGGCGTGGTGGTACCTGAACTCCAGCGCGGCCGCCGCAGACACCAGGCAGAGGATGAGGATGCCCGCCACGTCCTAGAAAGAAACAGATGAACCTCCCTCCGCGGGTCTGTCGCCGGGCGGCGGCAGCGGCCAGCCCGCGGAGAGAGCTCTCCCTCCCTTCCTCCCTTCCTNCTGCGCGGGGCTCGGCTCCCGTGCGGCGCGGCCCTCAGCGCTGCCCTCTTTCCCTCGCTCCCTGCTGGTTTCTCCTCGGTTTTCGTACCGGAGGGGGTGAGCGCTGTCTGTAGGGATTAAAAAAAAAAATCCCAAGCAACAGGGCGGGGAGGGCTGCAAACGTTCGCGTTTTGACTTCTGGTGTTGTTTTGATTCATAATTTGATTGTTAAATAAAAACGAAGCTCCTCCTCAGCACCTGTGTGGTCCTGGCGTGTGATCGGGGCGGCAGCACCTGGGGCCCAGGGACAAAGCCTGCTGCGTGACCCGTGAGAGAATTTATCTGCAAATCCAACAAAATCTCTACCTAGCGCTATTTCTGTTTTGGCTTGCTTTGTTTAAAGATGAGTTTTTAATAGGCTTGTATTTGCTTACTAAAAGGACTGGATTCTGCCTACAGAATTAAGTGCTTTTCTTGGTTCTGCGCTAACCACATTGCCTTGGGGATATCCTAGTCTTGGGATTCACCACAAAGACTTTTTCATCACCTTTTATTGTCCTGAAGATTGAAAAGAACTAAGAGAAAGAAAGTTAAGCTGGCTTCCAGCAATAAAAATTAGGATAGTGTCTGCATTTATTTTAAAATGTGGATGTGGCTGAGTGTTAGAATACAATTACTTGTAAATTCTGTGTAGTTTTACTGAGGAAAAAAAGTTATAACCCCCAGTGGGATTTCATCTGCTGCCTTCTGAAATTTACTATGCTGGTTAATGTCAGAAAAGGATGTTAAAGGAAAGGAACATATAAGTCAATCCCAAATAACAAGTCCTGTATTCCAAATAGAAGACACTATATTTAATAAAAGTTCTTGCTAAATAAAAAGTTACCATTAAATTTAAAAGTACCTTTTTTTTTACCATGAAGTTTTAGGAAAAAAATATTGAAACTATATTTTAATGGAATTATCTGTAGTATCCCATATACCACAGGCATATATAATCTAAAAATGCAAGATATCCACATCCAGACCCCTCTTAGTTCATGGGAGGGACTTCTGTATCATATAAGACATACAACAAGGGGTGCATGCAAATTATAAGGCTATTTGATTAAAAGAGATGTGTGATATTACATTTCTGTCGAGTAGGGTTCCTTCTAGTATGGTATTCTGGGGGAGGAGACAGACTCAGAGCCTTTCTCCCATACACTGACTCCACCGTATTTTAACTCTTATAATGTGACAAGACCCTCTGTCATTTATCACAAAACAAAATTCTTTCAAGACTTAGATATCGATGTCTTTTACATTCTGTATCAAAAAATAAAAAGGTTGATAGTTTATTTTGATTATAGTTACCTGCTACATGAAATGGGAGAGAAACTGTGGGGTTACACTGCAAACATGCCTCTGGAGAAGCAGGAGGAAGGAGTCAAGTATGTGAGTTTCATATTTGAATTTATTTGGCTTCAATATACATATTTATAGGCTCCTTGACAGATGATCTGGAGACTCCACTGGAGTAAGCAGGGAAGAAAATATTCACAGGTGGTAATCCCACATAAACATACTTGGAAATCTTCCCAAGATAATCACATGAAATCAGAGAACTCTTGACTTCAAGACAGAGTAGGGTGTTGGCGACATGGTAAAAAGCACAAGGGCTGTAAAAACTTAATCTCAGTGAAATAACTGAAGTCACCTTTGATACTAGGTAATCACTCAGCATTATCTCATTTGGAAATTACACCACCCTCTAACGTAGGTAGCACAGTCACGGTTAAATGAGAGTGTTACCGCATATAGGAGTGTTCAAAATGATAGATTGTCTCTGTGCCAGGTGCTTGCATGTTAAGACAAGCCAGCCGGTTTGGCAATATTTGAGCTACATGTGACAGAATCAAAAACCATTTCCCCCCCAGCCTTCACAAAGGCTAAAGATCTTCTTCAAAGATAAACTTGAATCGCTTTTCACAAGGTCAGTTTAAGCCAGCCCGGGCTAGAGATATTCTGGCAAACACAGTTGTGGGTAGAAGTCAGCACCAGGGATCACATCCTGCGTGAAACTAAATCAGCAGGGAACCTCCCGTTAGCATCAGTGGTTCAAAGCCAGGGACTGCGAGTCCGAAACTGTCGCTCTCAGCACCGCCGTGCGCTGAGAACTCACGAGGAAGTCACACAAACAGCTCCTCTTGCCGTAAGAAGCGTTGTTCTCCTCTCAGCGCCATTCCGGGTCGTCCATTCAACAGCACCCAACAAGCCCTGGTTTAGGTTAGCGCCGGAGCGTGGGATGTGTGGGGGAAAAGCCTCTGCGAGCGCTTGGCGGCCGCGATGCGATGCGAGCGGGGCTGGCGGGAGCGGCTGCGTTGCCCTCTAGTGACCGGCCCAGCGATTCCTGCCGCAAGCAGCAGGTACGAGCAGCGACCGCCCTGGCACCGGCACCCGGCAGCTGAGGCAGGTAAGGGCGGCAAAGGGACCTTCTGGGCGGTGCTGTGGCTTTGGAGAGCCATTCACAGAGGAGGCCTTGGAATCTGAAATCTTCATCAGTGTTTTGTCGTCTTCCATGCAGCATTCCTGCACTTTACAAAGATCAGTGAGAAAAAATAGGTGCACCACATTATAACTGAAGTGTCAAAATATTTTTGGTGAGAAATTGAAATAGAGGTCACTAACAACGATTAAGTTTTTAAGAATTACCACTGCTGTTAAAACTCCCTCATCTGAAATCATGTGCTAGGCATACAGACTAAACCTACAGGTTCCTTACATTGATGTAACATTAAGGACTTGACAATCAGATTTTTTGGGGGGGGGAAACCACAAGATAAAGGCTTTCTCAAGTGAGATGGACTAGACAAGTGAGTTTGGTACAAATGATAACACAGACACATGAACTTGTGCACAGTCCTGGACTAGTGTAAACCCAGATACAAGTCACCTGAATAAACATCAGTGAAGCCATTCTGATGTATAATATCTGCACTGACGAATTAGCAGGCTGATCTTAGTATGGCAAAAGATAGATTCCCTGCAAGAAAGAGCACAAAACTATCAGAAATCTCTCAAACATTCACCAACTGATTAGTTGTCTCTACCACACTGACAGCTCTCAGTGAAGTTTGCATATTTGGTTCATAAATCTCCTCTCCTCCATCCCAACATAAGGATTACCCCTGGAGAAGAAAGGGATGCCCTGCTGTGTCTGGTAATCTGCAATTAGAAGAGGATCCCGAGGGGAACCATTAGCAGCTGGTATTGTTTAGAGAGTCCAGACAAGCACTGATTCAGCTGGAGAATCTGAACCACAAGCAGCTGCCTGACAATCCTCTCACTCATCCCATCTTGCAAACAGCAAGATCTGCGTACAGCAGAGATGCTGAGCTACTGTATGACAACACGTTGTCATGTGCTATGGTAGAACAGGTCAGTGCTGCTCCACAGGGGGTTGAAAAATGGAAACATGATCTCATTCAGGACAAAGGTCTTGAGTGTTGTGTCCTGGGCATTGTAATACGATTGTAACATTTTTCAGCTTTATCTTTCTCCTCTTAAATTGGCTCATACCTGCCCTTTCAGCAGTCCACACAGAATTAGATGTAATTTGAAAATAAATTATCCTTGGAATGGCAGAACCTAATTTTGCAGCTGAGGCATTACGTGTCCCTGGTTAGGTAAGAGCATGGGACTAAGAATAGGGAAAGCCAGAAAGGTTTGGTGGGAAATCCAGTGGCCTGTGGACAGCATTTCGGGGAAGTAAACAAAAAGAAGGAGGGTGAGGAATGTCCATGGAGGTCTTTAGGAGGTGAGAGGGGCCTGGAAGGTGGAGGGGTTATAAACACTGTAGTTGAGAAAAAGCAATTGAGAAGATTTGTCAGGTGAGTTCATACAGAAAAGGAGTGAGAGGAGTTTTTCTGCTCACCAACATCTTGCTAATCTGACCTCAGGGTAACAAAATTTGAGGGATTTAAGATGTTGACATAGCATCTTGTCAGGTCTGCTATTTTGTATATGAAATGCATTGCAGTTAATACCATGGAATTTACAGAGATTCTTCATGGCTGATTTCTTGTTGATATTAAGCAATACTTCTGAGCAATCTGAAAATTATCCCAAGAACTGGACTCATTTCAGCTTTAGCCATTTGGAAAATTTGTCAAGCTTTGAAATAGCATTTTGCCATTTTTGCTAATTACCTTCAAATCAAAATATCTTTTTAATTGCCACTGTCAAGAACAATCAACACTCTTACTCACGGTGATGGCAAGTCTGTCTCCTAAAACCAGAATTCCTCCAGGCCACTTAGCATATCTGTTTCAAGTAAACAATGGTGCCATTTCTTGAACAGGAAATTAGGGTCCTTTTTGGAAAATTTCATTGTGTAATACAACAATCCTTTATTTCTCTGCACTGATTTATGCATAATGGGCCTCGACACAGACAGCCAAGTAAACAGTGTGCACTGAAATCTCCTATCAGTGAAAAGTACATATTATGATGTTTTGCACTAACTTTTTTCTTTTGGGAAAGAAATGAAAAGGGAGCTTTCCAGATATACAGTAGCCATGAGTTTGTTGACTGGCAGCTTAAAAATGAATGTTTAGTGGTGCAATAAACAAAGATGCCACTGGTTTGACCGCAGCAAAAGCAGATGGCAAAACTTCTTGGATTAATCTGTACTGGCTGTGTACTGGTCAGACTGTCATTTATTAACCATGTGGCTCTGTGTAGGCTCCTTTACTCTGAAGATAGGGGTATGGGTTTGTAACCAGCTTAAAGTAACCTAAAACTGAGCTGTCCCTGAGAGAGGCTGCCCTGCTGCCTCCCTTTTGGAAGAATAAGCTGAGACTGTTGTGCTCTGCCTCTCTTCTGGCAATGGCTTGTTCCCTGAAGTGCTGTTACTCTCCTCCCCCACTAATGATATGGGAATATTAATGCTGAATTTAACTGTAGATTAATTAGTGCTTGTCAAGCCAATTAAACAGAAATTAATTTAAAAATATGGAAACCCCTGCTACCCTTAGTCTGATACCGTTGCCTGTTTGGTACAAAAAATGATGATAATATATGAATAGCTGCTCCAGCCACATGAGCCTTCTAAGACAACTGACAGAAACCTTATTAAGGTTATCTTGATACAGCCCATATTTACAAACACAACAGCCTGCATAAAAGAGCACTGGAAATAATAACTTTCATTCACAAATGCTTGTAGGTGAAAGAAAAGCTGCTCCTGTGGTGGCTCTGGAGGCTGGCTAAAGACCAGCCCTTAAAAAACACAACCTGCATCAAGGTTCTTGATCCTACAGCAAGGGTCTTTCAATACTCAGGATTTGAAGGCAGCTTATTTGAGGTCATGAATATCTTAATCAGAAAATCCAAAATCAGGATAAAAAAGTTGTTTTGATGACAGCAGAGATTTTTTCCCCTCTAGTTCACCTTTTACAGAATTATTAGAAAACTATAAAAGTAGGCAAGATTTGGTATGAAGAAAGAGNATTCACAAATGCTTGTAGGTGAAAGAAAAGCTGCTCCTGTGGTGGCTCTGGAGGCTGGCTAAAGACCAGCCCTTAAAAAACACAACCTGCATCAAGGTTCTTGATCCTACAGCAAGGGTCTTTCAATACTCAGGATTTGAAGGCAGCTTATTTGAGGTCATGAATATCTTAATCAGAAAATCCAAAATCAGGATAAAAAAGTTGTTTTGATGACAGCAGAGATTTTTTTCCCCTCTAGTTCACCTTTTACAGAATTATTAGAAAACTATAAAAGTAGGCAAGATTTGGTATGAAGAAAGAAAGAGCAAGTAAGCTTTAATTTGGTCTTGGTTCACTGAATTTGTGACACAATTAAACTTCCAATGTTATTTAGTTACAAATACTTTTAAGTGCTTTCTTGCTCTAGAATGCTTTGTACTTAAACTAGATCACGGAAAAAAAGAAACATGTTTTTACAACAGTGCTTCCCTAAAAGTAACACCTCAGCAATTTTTCCTGTCAAGTCCACACAGAGAGAAGCTATATAGGATAAGGGACACTTTAGCATTCTTGGCACATCTTTGGTTTGGGTGTTTCAAAACAACATACATTACAGCAGGCTTAAGCAGAGTCATCAGGCACCAAACTGACATCTGAGCAAGACCCAGATCGGAGCAATTTCCTGTACCAGATACAGAAGGAGAGAAATCTTCAGTGGAGCTCAATATCTTCATTTTTATTTTGCTAATATATGGCTGTTGTATACAATATAAAATTCTCTCCCAGGAATGAGGATTTCAAGTGTTTAAGAAAGAATAGCCTCATCTCAATTGCATTACTAGTTCTTGTTGGCAGTCTCACACACAGGAAGCCTGAAAAACACAAGAAAAACATTAATTCCCCAGAGAGCCTGTGGTAAGGAGATCTCTAAATTAAGATAACTTGAAAAATATCCTCATTTCAAGGCATGTATTCAAACCCCCATAACAGATAGCAAGGCTGAACATTGCATGAACTGCATAGATTGACAAAACCTTTTTGGTAGTTAATTGTTTTTCATATAATTTTAATTACTGTTCATCCTACAGGGTTTTTAATGGGTATTTATGGAGCCTCAATCTGCTCTTCTCATTATACAGAAAGTAGCTTTTTTGAGCCTCTGCTTTCCATGACGTGCAAGCCTAACTTCATGAAAGAGTGTCTTTGAGCAATGATTGAACTGTTGAGAGAAGTATTTGATATTTTAAACTGTCTTGTTATGGGCTGATACTTCCAATTCCATTATATACTACATATGTTTCCATAGATTGCCATGGATATAGATATTTGATCATTAAAAAATTTACATTTCCCATATTAGCCTTCTTCAAACATAAATTTTTTCACCTTGTCCTAATATTCATAGATCTGTTGTGCTCCAGCATTTGGCATTATTGCAAAGTAACTGTCACAATTACAAATGTGTTCCAAAATAAGCCTAATGTGATTGCTGGTTTACAGAGTCACGGTACAGATCTTAGATTCATGGTGGCAGATAGATGTTTTACAGGAGTGGAATGTTAGCCAGTTCTTATGTGAACTGAAGAGAATTCTTGTTTTAGCTATAATAATTTTAAAGACTGGACTAAACTTAAAGGAGAATCTGAGTCGACACAACTGGCATCTTCTCCTGATTCTTTGATATAAATTATATCAATGTAAACTCAGGATTTTTTATTTTTCTTGGTTCCCTTAGATTCATAATTTCTGAGATTGGACCTCTAAACTTGGCCTTTTAGTCTAAATGTAACCAAAATGTGTGAGCGCTTTATCCAACTTCTGTCTTTGTCTTTAAACAAAGAATTATTTCTTTTCACTGTGTGTGAAAACACAAAATATATGATCCCTTGCCTAAGTTTATATCTAGGACATGATTCCTTACAAAAGGACCAGAATTTATTTCTTCCTCTCCAGCCAGTGTTGTCCTAATTATGCTTGGTAATTTTGGTACTTTTGTCTAGATCTAGAATTACAAAAAAGATCTCTATCTCTCTGTGTTGTCCAGCCTTTACCCAGCTGTGAATAGAGAACCTGAGCCAGTAAATCACACAACCATATGTTCAATGACTTTAAACTTATGCCAAGGTTGTGCTGATTTCAATCACAGTTAAGATGATGTGTGCTATCTTGTAGGAGATGGAACAGACTTGGGAGCTTTCATGGCTGGGGCTTCTGCTGTTCCAGAAATGTCAGCCTTCTGCAGAGTTTACATAGCTCTGTATTGAAACAGAGATGATTCATGGATGTAGGCATCTCGAATTTCTGTTGTGTTTTCTTTTAATGGTTTGGGCTCACACTTTTGATCATCATTGTTTTCTCCCATACTCTTTTGAAACAAAATTTTAGTGAGTTGCTAGGCCAATAGGGACTTAAGAACTTTTGTAGTCTCATAGGGACATTTTATCTGATTAAAATATGATATCATAGTTTACTCTTGTTTTAAGATTTTTTTCCTTTCTCTATTTATGTTCTATTCAGGACTGATTAACATGGAAAAAAATCTTGGTCCAGTTTCTTTTGAGAGTTAAAGAATTGGGAATGATTTTTCTTTTGCTCCATTCAAGATTCTAAACTCTCTAACTTGGTTTTTCATCGTCCTATGCTGTCATTTATGTATACAGAGCAATTGAAGAGTGTGCAAAAGTGATAAATCAGCATTTTCCACACATTTGGAAGTAATCTATTGATTGGGCTGCAGAGAATATGTCTACTATCATTTGGCATTCTGCAAAGACTGAGGCCAAGTAGTAGCTGATACAGTGCTGTGGTTTGGA